>JH430406.1:1416-29560 GCA_000239455.1 Strigamia maritima | reverse complement strand
TTGGTGTCGTTTCCTGCACTAATTGAGGGGCGATGCAACAGGATGTTGCCAGCTCCGCCCACTTTGGGGGAGGCTGAGTGCTTTGGCTCTGATGAACCATGCGGGCTCAGCAGATGTTTCATTGTTGGGATCAATTAGTGTATTGGCGCATCCTACTGCGCAAGGAAATGACATCACCGAGCATCCTGCTCTACACTGAATTCTTCAGTCTAATCCTAACTTTCAACCAGTCAACATCTCATGTGATCACCCAACTTTGTGCAAAATCAATTTGGTTGACCGAGATAAACTGCTGAAATATTTGGACTCTAGCTGGCCTTGTACCAAGATACAAGGATAGCGTTCTGCTGGCCTCACCGCTGTGAGGATAGCGCTCATACTCAGGTACTCCGTTTCCTTTGTCTCAGACAAAGGAAGCACTTTCACGACTATTGCATCGCCGGTTCGAACTCGAACCATTACGGACCGAATCAGTCGGTTAAACGGGCCGCCATACATTGGAGGAGCTCAGGTTCTTTTGAGAACCATTAGTTTTGTAGACTTCAAACTACTTCCTGAAATAATTCAGGCGCGAGGGCTGCTTCCGAGTGGAGCCATCGCTTTCGGAGCGCTTTTTAGCGATCCCAACCCCAAAACCCCTAGACAACCAAGCCAAGGTAGTAAGACTATTAAATTAGCAGCCACCTGCGCCAATTACAACCCGGCGCCTAATTTGAATGATTGTGTAAGAATCCCAAACCGGACGCAGCAAGGTTTATTTATATTTAATGCACAAAGTATTACAAAGTCAAACCTTAAATATAGTTATGCATGTTAATACATGTTAATCCTCGCCGTCGTCGCAGCCCTGTGAACTTTCACAGCACAAAGCCTTATTATCTGTCCAACATTTCTTGCCGTCTCCGTATTTATCATATTTGCACGTCAATTCGCTGTGGTCGCATAAACCTAGCACAAAACGGAAGCAGTACCATCCCAACGACAGTGTGGTGCCAAAGCTTCATTAAACGCAAAGGCCACGACTAAAATGAACAAAAGCAAACACAGCTTCATCCTAGGATAAAAATAAAAGTAAACAACGCACAATTACATCATCAGCTCATTCACTGATTACTATAAACATAGTATATTCAATCGTATTCACCTTTTACTTATGAATGCGGTATTGGATACTGGTTTGAAAATGTTTCGACCTATATTTTAGTTAATGTAATTAAATATAGGAAAAATACTGCGAGCGACGAATCCCAACTTACCACGTTAAAAATTTACATCTGCAATTCTGCATTGATGTTTCTTCACTTTCATTAAAATTTAAAAATAGCACATTAACACCTGAAATTGGCAACTGACCTTACAAGTCATTTTTATGAACGATAGCAATTAACCAATTTATAGACAAAAAACTAAAAATAAAAATTGAGAGCCCAAAAACCCTTGGCACATATACATACACACATATGTATATACAGTATATATATATATGTGTGTATGTATATAGTGTCGTGACCTGAATCAAGATTTTGAACATCATCGATTGTTTGAATGTTGATGGCTCAAAGATAACATCCGTTAGATGTTAAATCAATATTCTGAAACAACAATCAAACGGTTGAATATAGGTCGTTATTATGCAACATTTGTTTAATGTTGTATTAACATTTTGAGACAATAATCAAACAGTGGAATATGAGTCGTTGATATGCGTCATTCATCAGATGTTGTATCAACATTTTGAAAAAATATCAAACAGTGGAATATGAGTTGTTGATATGCGTCATTCATCAGATGTTGTATCAACATTTTGAAACAATAATCAAACAGTTGAATATGGTTGTTGACATGTGACATTCGTTTAATGTTGTATTACCATTTTGAGACAATAATCAAACAGTAGAATATGAGTTGTTGATGTTCGTCATTCATCAGATGTTGTATCAACATTTTGAAAAAATAATCAAACAGTCGAATATGATTGTTGATATGTGACATTCGTTTAATATTAAATGAATGTAAAGTTGTGAAAACAAGCAGACAAAAACATGAAAGAGCTAAA
Source organism: Strigamia maritima (assembly GCA_000239455.1). NCBI lineage: Eukaryota > Metazoa > Arthropoda > Chilopoda > Geophilomorpha > Linotaeniidae > Strigamia > Strigamia maritima. Next base: position 27,504 of record JH430406.1, on the reverse strand, counting down.
AGCGAGACCAAATCGAGAATTCGCACAATTGTTACCAGTCATGTATTTAACAAGACGAATACCAACGTTGACATCAGAAACAGTGCCTTGCCAGCAATGTCCAACTATGTCCCTCACAAAGCTCAAATAAGCTGTTCGGGATACAAAATAATACTTTTAAAAGTGTTCCAAAAACTTTAAAAAAATAAATAAAAAATCATTTAAGCTATTTTAAGGGATAGCAACAATTATTCAGCTATAAAATATCTGATGTCGTAAACCTTTTAAAGACAATAAAAATCATCTAAAAGCAATGCAACCATTGATATGTGTGGTGTGGTAGTGTTAGTATAACAGCCGGGTTGTTATTTACAACACGAACAGAGGATATAATAAAGATTATGGGGAATTTAAAGTCCATCCGTTTTACAATTATTTCTATAAATAATTTCCACCTTTTCTACAGGTGCCAAGCAATATTTCGACATAATCTGAGATAGTTAAGGAAATTATTTTGAAACAGATGGTTGTGCACAGATGGCGATGGGCAGTTCAATTTAATAGCGGGCGTCAACTGTAGGTATATTTCCTCTATCAAAGTGCCACAAAGATATTGTAGTTATAATAGAATTAACACACACAAAAATACTGCAACATAGAAATTTTGGCTTGACACTAACTTTTGTGCCCAGTGTCCCATGGCTGAAGGAGCCCCAAAGTTGGAATTGTTAAATTTAAAAACACCATAGAATTTACTGACTAAGATCAAGGACTATAATCTAATGGACAAGAAACTCAATGCTGTAGGACGATTCTATGTCTGACCAACTCCCACAATCCTTTGCGTCATAAATTGGTACGCCACCTTATGGTGAAAACATGTAACATTAATAGTTTATTGATAGAACTAATTAATTGATAAACAGTAAATATATGCAAGTCCTTGTTATATGTTTGCAAATTGCAGCATAATTCTACTTTTACTGCTGATTTCACTTTAAAAATTAAAATCATAAAAAAACTTTAAAAAACTTTTTAAAAAAAAATAAACAAACTTTGGTTTATGTTCAAGTATTTTTGTCTGGTTTCTCCATTTAAAATGTATTAAAAACTACACTTTTGAATCGTTAATGCAGACTTATCAGAAGATACCATATTATTATGTTGTATACCAGTACAAAATATGGTTTTTAATTAATCAAACAAAATTAGTTTCATTATTTTTTAAATAATTTTTCATTCAAAAAAACATTGCCAAAGATCAACGTGCGATCAACACGTGAAAATCACGTATTGTTGCTTCGGAAGTAAAAAATAATACAAAAGACATTGTATTACATTTTAAACTATACCAGTACAACAATAACACATAAACAAACAAAATGATCATTTACTTATTTTTTCGAAGCTTTATATTCTTGTTTGGAACTGCACAAGTTTTGGATCGCTCGAGGCATGTTAGATAGGAAAAATGAAGATGGCTGCCACCTAAATGTGAAATCACACCCCTGACCAACGCGCTAAGGATTGTGGGAGTCGGTCAGACATAGAATCGCCACACAGCATTGAGTTTCTTGTCCATTAGAATGTAGTCCTTGCTAAGATATATATATACAAGATAAGGAGTACACGAATTCCGCACTGGTGGCGCTTTACAAGAAATGACCAGGTGAGTGGTCACTAAAAGATAAGTAACAAATAGGCAAAATGAGAAAATATCTCAAAAATCAACAAAAAATAAAGCAAAATCAATTGAAATCAACAAGAAATGAAGCAAAATCGATTGAAATCAACAAGAAACGAAGCAAAATCGATTGAAATCAACAAGAAACGAAGCAAAATCGATTGAAATCAACAAGAAACGAAGCAAAATCGATTGAAATCAACAAAAACTGTTGTAATTTAAAAACTACTTGGCCAAATTTGCCAAATTCTACAGGGTACTAAGATTATGTTGTTTCTGAGCTATATGCAAACTTCACGCCAATCGGATATGTATTCGATAAGAAACAACCGTTACAGACAAATACATACAAATTTTCAATTGGGCTACTGTATGTAAGCAATCACAATTTGTTTTTGTTAATTAGCAATATTTTTATTATTCATTTTGAAGTTCAAAAATGACTTAATACATTATTTTAAAAATAATAAAATATATCTCTATTATCATCATAATCATAAGGATTGCTATTATAGTACTCATTTTCATATCCTTTATTACCACTTTTAGCATTCAAAGATACTGCATTGTCATAATTCTTATAACGATTGTATCTGTCTCTATCAAGCAATTGTTTAAGGCGTTCACGCTCATATCCTTCATCATTTCGGCCATGATTTTCTTTCTTTGCATTTACATACGCTTCATTTCCTTTGTCACGATGGGCTTGATAAGCTCTTGCTTCAAATATCATCACGCTAATGGCAACGAAAATTATCAAAACGTTTCTCATCATTTGATCTGAAAAATATTTTCTCATAAATAAACTCTATCCAACAATTCGTGCACTGTAAAGTGAACTTTTTTGCATTCTACTCAAAGTATATATCGTGATTAGGGATGCACCAGATCCGAAGTTCACAGGATTCCAGATACCGAATTTCACCAAATTTTGAATTTATTTAAATTCCGAATACCGGTCAAATACCGGATTATTTTATCTGAAAATCCCAAACACCGGATTTACACTGGATCCAAAACTGCCGAATTTTAAAAAAAAATTTAAAAATGTAAATACCGACTAAATACCGAATTTTGCCTAATTTTTGTTTTTTTACAAAAAAAAAAAACAAAATTTCTAAAAAACAAAAATTAGGCAAAAATCGACAATTCGGTATTCGGTCAAAATTTAGAAGAATTCCAAACCGGATATTGGGAACCAGAACATTAAAATTTCCAAATATCCAAATACCGAATATTTTCATTCTCAGCCGGATCACCCGACACTGAAGACGACTGAATCCGGATATCCGGTACATCCCTAATTGTGGTATCTTATTTTAATTCTCCAGTCAATCATTGTTTCGTAGGCAAAAAATGTGTGCAACAATACAAAAACCCAAATGTAAATAATTTTTTTAATATTTTACAAGCGTTTTTGTTTGTTAACAATGGCATGCACATTTTTGGACTACGAAACAATGATTTTTCGACTCAACTCAACTAGAGGATTAAAATAAGATATATACTTTCAGTACAATGCATAAGTCATTAATCAATGGGAGTTTCGTGCACGAATTGTTAAATAGAGTTTAGAAAAGTATTAAGTTTGACCAGAAGTAAATGAAGTAAATCACTTTATCATGTTCTCCAAGAGTTTGTGATAGATTTGATACATGGATGTGGCATGTCCATTGGAGCACTGATCAATGTTGATGGATTGTGTGATTCAGGTAAGCACATGGTCAATGTTTATGTTAATTGGTTTCAAAATTTGCTACTAGATGGCGAAACATCAATGACGTCATGAAATTTTCCCCCAGAAAGCAAACAATAGAGTGTCATACTTCTCCCCCTTCATTTACTTCTGGTTTGACATAAAAAAATATATAATTTGAAATAAATATTCAATAATTAAAATAATAATTATTTTTTAATGTATGAGTTAAAAATTATAAAATGTAAGTTTAAATACAAAAGTGGAGTGTTGACAACTCAGGATATTTTCTGCTAGATTTATTTAGGGGATTTATTGGTGGAAAAACCACGGCAGATAATCTGGTGGGTTTTTCTAACTATGACTATAATATTAGTGAATTTTCATGATATCTTTTAACTTCTTAGAAAGATAACAAACTTACCGGTCCGAATTTTGTTTATCGTGACAATAAAGACGAATTCCTTTACTGGTGATGTTCGTATGTGATATTCACGTTTACATATACCGATTTAATTTGCTTTATTAATTTTTTAATGCAAAAACTAATTGAATTTAACTATAATATTGATTAATTCATTAAGTTTCATTCAAATTATAAAGTCCTTAATTAAAATTTTATGGTTTTTAGTAATTAACTATTGAAATTTCAAAGCAATATAAAAATATGATAAAAATTATTGTTTGTTTTAACAGGAAAAATAAGAAAAATTATATAAAAATATAAAAATTTAAATAAAAAAAAATTGTTATTTTAATTAATTTTGCATTTTAATTAATATTAAAATTTTAGAAAATCGTTATCTGATAATTTCAAGGATTTCAGATGTTTATTTGAGAGTATAATTTTATATATACAATTTTAATGATAAAAAAAATTGCAAAATAATGATTTTTGTTTTACTTTTTTTATTTTTATTTTCATTTATTGACCAAATAAAAATAAAATACATAATAATCAAATTTAACCTTAAAAAATTAATTTATTATCATTTTTAAAATAATCAACATTTTTCTATTTCATTATCATTACATTAATTGCAACAAATATTATCCAATACCTTATCACGGACCGGTATGTCACAATGCGTTTGAAAGACGCTTGATACCTCGAAAACGAGAGAGCCCTGGTTTGAATGAGGCCCTGAATGGTTACAGAACTATAGGCGTTCGTAACCACCGCATTCGTGTCGATTGATACAAATAAAAATGTAGTTCAGGTTGATATTAACTTACTCTCTAAAAAGAACGCCGTTTAAAACCACCTAATCATTTAAGAAGTGAGAGAATAGAATCTAATCTAAACCTAGTATCACTCAAAGGCGGAAGCCTAATCTGGAAACAAGATGGCGGATCCCAAACTAAACTATTTCAAGCAAAGTGAACATTCTTCTTGCCTTTCTGCCTTTTAGAATAATAAATGCACACGTATACAATTTACTATTATTCTGACCAGGTTCAGCCAGGTTATGCGTCACTTAAGCCTTAAAAATACGCGTGAATACTTAGAGAAGAATGCAGAATGAAAACACATGAAAACACAGTTGAAAATGACCTTCAATCAAGGGCGAAGGGACCAGCCCTCTACTAGTTGTGTGCTGTTCGTTAGCAGGAGAGAGAGTGAGCTCCAAAAGTTAGATGAAAATCCTCAAAAACTCATACTGCAATCTCATTGGTCCTCAGAAAGTGAGGAACCAACGAGAGTGTAGGAGTAGGATGAGTCACTCACTTGATATGCACAAACATGGGTCATTCCAACTGAAAGATAAAAATAACACGGGGGGATTACATAACAAAAAGAACACAGTCATCACAAATGGCCTTGACCAGACATACAAATAGATAGACCAGGACAGGATAACCAGGATATTCAAATTAGTTAACAGAATTTGGGTTTATTATGGGATAAACACAAAGGAACGCGTATGCAAAATACAGCCCGTGACAACCTGTAGTTTGTCATTTTATCTAAAAGCAAAATTAATTAAAAATAAAAACATTATTTATTAATATATTTTAGTGTAAAATATTATACTTACATATTTTTCTGTAGTGAAAATTATAATGAATAATGATGTTTTTAATGGGCGCGGCCCAAATTTGCGCCATTATTAAAAACGTTCCTAATTTGCGCCGTTCCTAATTTGCGCCGAATTTATTTTATTTTATTTCATTTAATTTTTTTTAAGTGGAGCACCACCTAAGAACACAATGAATCCGCCAAAGCTTAATGAAGTAAGAGGGTCACTAGCCCAAGACGCGTCTGTATAAGCCCAGACACGTTCTGAAGAACACTGTGACAAATCAATAGAATATTCTGCAGTATTCAATACATATTGTAACACTTGCATCAGTGCCTTCACATGCTTGGTGGTGTGCGCTCCATTATACTGGGATAGAGCAATAACCGAATAGAGAATGTCTGGTCGCGTCCGAGAAGCTAAAAATAAAAGAGAACCAATTAAAGATCGATAAGGAAATTCATTAGGAAGTACATTAGGATCACGGGTAAGGGTGGTACCTACAGTAACAGGAACCTTAACTAGGTTATTAGGAACTAATTTATACTCATGAGCTAGCTTTAAAATATACGCTGTCTGTGACATGAATGCTCTTGCCATCACGAATGAACTCGACGCCTAAAATCTTCCGGATTTGACCTAAATCCACGATGTCGAAGTTCACTTCAATTTTCTTCAAAATCTTCTGCTTCGTGTGGTCCGTATCAGCAAATAAAATCATGTTGTCGACATAAACGAGTCGTACAGCTTGATTCTCAAATAAGTAGACGCAATTACATCCTGGTAATTTGTCAAATCCTAATCCTAATAAAGTCCCATCCAACTTCTGATTCCACATCCGTCCGGATTGGTGGAGACTGTATAGTGCCTTCTTTAGAAACCAGACGTGTGATGGATTGATACACGTGGCTCCCTTCGGAATCTTCATGAAGATGAGCTTGTCCAAATCTCCATAAAGATACGCGCACTTTACGTCTAAGTGAGCATCGACCCAGCCTCTAAGTACTACGAGCAGACAGAAGAATAGCCGTATGAGAACGAAATTGACGACAGGAGAGAAGATCTCGTCGTAGTCCACACCAAAAGTTTGCCTAAATCCTTGGGCAACGAGACGGGCACGAAAACGCGTTACTTTACCATCCGCATTCTTCTTAATCTTGTAAATCCATCTATTTCCTAAGATGGTGTGCCCAGTTGGTGGTTCAACCTCTTCGTAAACATCTCGATCAACAAATGTTTGAAGCTCTTCGTCCATAGCCTGCTTCCATTCCTTAGATTCAGTAGACTTAATGGCTTCATCATAAGTCTGAAGTTCTCGCATTGTAAAATGGACGTGGTGTTGTGTTACTCCAGACTTTTCAGACGCTTGCGGTAATTCCTCGTGCTTCTCGACGGGTTGAAAAATAAATCTTCGCTCATCAAATGGAATGTTGACTTCAGCGCAATAGTTATTAACTTCCAGCTTGCTACGAAGTCGTCTGCCTGCGGTTGGATAATAATAAACATCAACCCTTTTGCCCGCTGAATCTCCACTTCTACGCAAATGCTCTTCTCTTCTCCAATCCTTATAAATGGAGGAGCCCCCAACTAATTTCCACTTGAATGGTGCTAAGTCATCCAATGTAAGGGGTACTGACGCAGGAGCTGGTATAGAAGACGAGTCTGCAGCATCTGAGAATACATCCTCTTCCTCTTCATCCTGAGCAGATAAATAGTCAGTTGTCATGCGAGACTGCCTAACATCGGAAACTGATGGCCTTGTAGGTGATCCAACAAGTGTATAGGAAGGTGAGTCAGGCAGAGTTAAAATTGGAGATCTAAGAGGACTTCCAGTTGGTAATGGACGCAATTCATCTTCACTGCTGCTGGCAAAAGATAATTCAGACTCATGAACAGAAGAGTCACTTGAACTGCTGTCATCACTAGAGCTGGAATCATCACTGCTTGAATTCCTCTTGTGTTTTGGCCAATTGACTGCAAGTTGCCGTCATCCGTGTGGAAAGTGCCCTCTGATGACCTCGGTGCTCGAATCTGCTGGAAGACAACTGATTCATCAATCTTGACATGTTTTGACTCAAAAACTTTGTCCAACTCCGGATTCCAAACGCGATAACCACGCGTATCGATAGCATATCCGACTATGACGCTCATCCAAGCTCTGTCTTCCAGTTTACCGCGTCCTGGAGACGGGATGTGAACAAAACACTTCGATCCTGGTCTTCGTAGATGTCTAAGCGTCAGTCTTCGCTTTTTCCAAAGTATATATGGGACGTCATGGTTGAGACGCGAATGGGGCATCCTATTCTTCAAATAGGCGACAGTTAACGCTATCTCGGCCCATAGACGATGTGGCAGACCAGTTTCCGACAAAATAGAGCGAACGACATCAAAAATTGTCCTGTTGATCCTTTCTGCGACTCCGTTCATCTCTGGTGAATGAGGATTTGTCCGTTGTCCTTGAATGCCTTCTTTATTGAGAAAATTGATGAATTGATTGCTCATAAATTCGCCTCCACAGTCAGTCCGAATGCATTTGACTTTTGCATTGGCTACGCGTTGAACTCGAGGCAAAAATCTTTGAAACGCATCAAAAGCATCGCCCTTCTGTTTAAGTGGCATCACCCAAAGATAACGCGTTGCATCGTCAATAATAGAGAGTAAATAGCTCGCACCTCCCAAAGAAACAGTCCGATTTGAGCCCCAAAGATCCATATGTAGGAGTTCTAATGGTTCCGTGGCTGTGGTGATTGATCCTTGCCAAAAGAAGCACGCGTTGATTTGGACTTGTCGCAAGAATCACAGGAAAAACCTTTCTCAAAATTGCATTTTTCCAGTCCAAATACATCTTCATTCTGAGCAAGCCTCTTCAGTGCTTTGACATGCACATGACCCATCCTGGAATGCCATAAACGCAATTCTTTATCCATATTGGTGAAATATGCTTGAGGTTTGGAGTTTTGGCCATTCCTACGGTTCCACTTCATTGATGAATTAATTCTGGCATCAAGAGCATTTATGTCACCTGAAAAATCATGGGAAAAATTATTAATGTCATTATTTTTAGAAACACTGTTAGACCGTTTATCAACCTTATCAACCTTTAACCTTTCAGACTTGGCAAATTTTGAGTTAGTAAAAATTATAAATTGATCATTTTTGGGTTTTTCAATAATTTCCTCAACTTTAGGAATTTTAGGATCAATTGTGACATGTTTTGTGACACAATTCTCTTCTTTTGCAACAAAATACGCTCCTTCACGCACGGTGTTAGCTGCAGAATTAGATCGCACACGGTCACGCCTGGAACTATAGTCACGGTTGCGATTTCGGGGTCTGCGCTCTGGATTACTGTTCCTGTTGTCCGAACGCCTGTTGTCATCCTTCCGGTTGTTGGATTTGTCTCTCCGTTGGCGCGGATGCGGGCATTGTCGTATATATGCCTGGATTCACCGCAGTTGAAACAGGAACCCTACATCAGAGACCTCTGTGGTTGCTGGTATGCTTTAGGACGACCATTGCTGCTCGCATATGCATGAATACCACGAGAATCATTACCATTCCGACCTGCCATGCTCTTTAAACGTACATACTCGGCGAGAAGCTGATCTGCAACTCTTTGCACTTGAAAATCCGCATCACTCCGTGATATATCGCAAATGTTGCTTGATCGTACTCGGCGGGTAGAAAATCAAGGTACTGATAGGCGTGGTGTCGTGGCAAAACCTCCTCTTTAATAATTTTTAAGTTCCTGACAGCGTGGTCCACTCTTGAGAGAAAATCTGCCATTTCTTCATTTTGCTCGAGACGCAATTGAAGAAATTCTCGCCGCTTCTGTGCCTGAACGGCTCTGGAACTCGGCTCATAAATGCGTTCAAGAAGTGACCAACTCTCTGCTGGCGTAGCACATTCATCAATGGCTGACTTCTTCGCCTCCGAGACATGAATATAAATATATCCTAAAGCACGGTCACGCTTCTTTGCAAATTTGTCCAGTTCCTTTTGAGTCGGCTTGTCTGGCAGCTTTGTAGTCTCATCGACGTATCCCCACGATCCCTCGGACTTCAGATACATTTTCATGGACCTTTTCCAGGATTCATAGTTGTTGATTCCTAGGATGGGGATTTTGTCTGTCATCTGGTCATTCCCGGTAGTTGACATCATGGTTTGGCTCATTGACACGCGTAAAAATGAAAATTCAAATCAGTCAAAATGAAAACTGTGAAATTTTTAGTTAACTCACGGATATGGCCCCAAATTGACAACAAGGGGCAAGGTTGGGCTTCTCTGGAACCATCCTCTGCTACCATATTCGAATTTCTATTTAAATTGAGTAGTGGAAGCGTTGATGCGAGTTCATGAGTAATGAGCAAACGCGATGTACGAATATGAGTATACCTACTCGTGATGTGCACGTGTGAGTACGCGTTATCCAGGCACACAGAATGACTCAATGGTTTATAAAAATTAAAAACCATAACAAATTAATAGCCAAATAATATAAAAACTTACAAAACTAAAGAACTTAAGAGAGTACATATGAGCAGCCATCTTGGCTGGCATTAGAGGCAGTGTGTGATGTCACATGGCATGAGACAGTGTAAGATGTCATGTGACTACTAGACAGGGCAAACCTAAAGTTATACCGGCGCCATCTGTTGGCGAAATATACAAACAAATAACAGACTTAGTTATAAGACAACGCCTGTAAATAAATGCATGAATAAACAATAATATAAATAAATATATCTGGAGCATTAAACCCCAACAAAAGCGCCGTCCCTAATTTGCGCCGAATTTATTTTATTTTATTTTATTTAATTTTTTTATTAAAAAACGCCGTCCCTAATTTGCGCCGTTCCTAATTTGCGCGTGAAACATACGTGAAACGAAATGTACGCAATATACGCAATATACGTGTGACGATCTGATATTCGGGGAAATTACCAAGTGATAATAACCTCGAAATACCGACTAAATCACTAACAACTATGCGAGATTTGGAAGTGATAACTTCTTGTGTAGAAATTGTACGGAAACTCGGGGGAAATATACACATAACTTAGCAAAACATAACAACATGACTTTATTAACATAACACTGACTAAATACTGATTATATAATATCTACAGCCAGGAATAATATACCATCAAACAGAATAATCATTACTTAAATATGGACTGGTAGATCAGGGGGACATCGGAACATGGATCACTAGCTTGCATTCCTGGTTTGTCTGAAGTGGTTCTAACATGGTATGGACGGAAGATCAATCCGACTAACAGTTGACTTTTGGCTATATTCGTCACAAGGTTTGGGCTGACCTGGCCGAATGACAAGGTGTCCCAGATGGATGACTAAAGATACTCTGGCCATCTGACCAGAGGGTCGCTAACAAGACAATATAATAACATAAATACTGTGGATAAGGTGTGAGTGGGGTGTCACATGGGTCAAGTGACCTACTTGGCCTTCATCCGTATAGTCTGGCGCTCCGCATCGCAACTAACGTGTTAACAGATAATTATTCTACCAAAATAGAGTGGTCACGATAACTGGCAGGTCCAGATCAAGTCAAACACCACTCTCCGATGTGTCACAACATCATGTCATCAATACTTTTACATGCGCGGTACATAGGCCTTCATAACATAAATGCTATGGCTTACTACGGTCTTTACGGTTGTTGCACCTGCCGGTTCATAAGTCTTAAAAGCATTCTGAAACCACAACAAGCTAGGTAAATCTGAACACAACATAAATATATCTTTAAGGATATATTGGAGTCTGGAACCAAATAGAGCTCTCCGAGTCCTTTTATAGTGGTCGCTCCCTTGGTGGTCAGCCGGTGTCCAATCGAACATCGGTATGACCGTTAGAGGCGGGCACCACAGGATTAACAGTGACATACATGAAGTTGGACCAATCGGTACAACTTCCTGTCAGAGTCCAAGTGAACTCCGCTTGACCAGGGTCAAGGGTCACCTATACAAACCAGGGAATAGGTCGCAGGTGCGACTAATCCACAAGCTATGCATGAAAAGAGTAATTGTTGTAAGGAATTCCTTACAACACTTTTCCTAAATAATAATCACTTTTACAAGTGATTTCCATCCAATGTATAAATAATACTGTGAAATATTATTATTTATCATAAATCAATAAATATACACACTTTTATGAATTATTTACTTGTCAAACTAATATTAGTTACTTATTAAACCCAAAAGTGAGAATAATCAATAGCTGGAGTTTGAGTTTGACGCGGACAAACTGTCAGCGCCATCTAGTGGCCGAATAATAAGTAGTTTCCGATATAAACTGTGTACAGCCAATCATAGCAATCATTAAAATATATCAAATTGATCATGTCGAAATTAACGAAAATTCCATCGCATTCAAAAATCGACTGTCGTCAATGGTATGATGAAAGTTACTTTATTTATCGCAAAGACAAACTTTGTTCTGCCGATTCAAACATTATGTTTATGCGTTGCATTGTTTCAAAGTGTTACTGCTGTGGTAGGCTTAATTGTTGACGCATGAGTTCTAGAAGAAACATTGCTGCCTATTTGCATTTACAAGACGAAGCAGTTGCACACGATGATGAGATAGCAGTACACCCGATGAGTGGGAAGCTATACGGGAAGAACAACATTTGAATCATGTGTCGTCTTTACCTCCAGAAATACATGCATTGGCAATAGATTTGGTGTCGTTTTTGCCTGGTGATTCTGATGATTTGATTGTTCAAGAACAGCCAAATAGTTTCACGTGTAAGCTTTGTAATGTACATCAGTGCAATATTGCATACAAGTGTGGTCACATGGCATGCGCTTTATGTGCCATGTTTGTAGAAAGGTGATACAAAAAGTGAAACATCTCACCAGACTTTTTACTTAAAATTCCCATTATAAAATAAGATTCATTCCTTATTACTTCAAAAGGAAAAAATTTAAACTTAAAACATTATACACATTATTTCATTCAATTGGCTTATTACAAATTTTTTTATTGGCACAAATTAGGGACAGTGCAAAAATGTAAAACAATTAAAATCTTTGGCGTGGAATAGGGACGGCGCAAATTCGGGACGGCGCAAATTCGGGACGGCGCAAATTTGGGACGGCACAAATTTGGGACGGCGCAAATTTGGGACGGCGCAAATTTGAGACAACGCAAAAATAATAAATAATAAACTGTTGATATCCAAAACTAACATGTGGATATGTGTGGAATTTGCTGGGCAGTTGAGGTTCAGATGATGAAGTTGGATATGTATATGGACTCAGTCAGTGTGATTTGATTAGAAGAATGAGCACAGGTTTGTAAAAATTATAAAACAAACCATTTAATCATTAAATAATAAATAAACTATACATAATTAAAATCAGACATAAACTCTAGCTAGCAGCCATCTTGGCTTGCTTGGAGAACAGATGAGTGAGTTGTGAGTTGTGATGTCACTGACTCAGAGCTGCATGATGCCAGTTGTAAGTTGTGATGTCACAGACTCAGAGCTGCATGATGTCACTGCTTCTGGAACTGAGAAGCAATGCCATCTGTTAACAAAACTTAAAGCTAACACATTAGCAAACAGAAAATAAAATACAATTGATGCATTACAAATATAACTATGCATGAACAAATAATACTCGGTCACATAACGCATTCTAAATACCAACAAATCCCCCCATGAACGAGAATTATACGTTCATACAGCAAAAAGGGAAAAACAATAGAGTAAGTGTTAAATATACAAAACCGTAAACAAAGCTATACAATGCAAAATAACAAAAAAAACTAACAATGCATGAAAAATACAAATCAAACATTATCAAAAACTTTAGTACACAAAAATCTGATCCTGTCTCCATTCAGCCACTTAGTAAAAATGTCAGCTACATTAATCTCCCCTGGGATTTTATGCAATTGAAAATAATGCTTGACATACCACTCGCTTAACCAATGAAACTTAACGCGAATATGCTTAGTACGTGAATTTTCAACATCATTTGATGTGAACTGAATAGAAGACATAGCATCAGCATAAATAGAAGGTGTACTGATGGGTTCAAAGATCGGACAAGCTTGTAAAACATGTGATAGCCAATAGACCTCACGAACACAGTCGACCAAAGCTACAAACTCAGCTTCCATGGTCGAACAGGCCACGCTGGTTTGCTTACGGCAACTCCAGCCAATCGGGGCACCACCTACATATACAATAAAACCTCCAAAACTGAGGGATGTAGCGGCATCACTCATCCAAGACGCATCGGAGTAAGCCCATAAGCGTTCGGAAGTGCATAGAGTAAGTTCGATCCTGTAGTCACTGGTGTTCACAATGTATTGCAAAACTTGTAAAAGAGCTTTGACGTGTTTGGTAGTATGAGCTCCATTGTACTGGAACAAAGCTATCACAGAATACAAAATATCAGGTCGGGTGCGAGAGGCTAGAAAAAGTAAAGAACCAATTAGTGAACGGTACGGAAAATCATTTGGTAATACATTAGGTTCACGCGTCAAAGTAGTACCTACGGTTACAGGAACCTTAACTAAATGATTAAACACTAACTTAAACTTTTTACCTAACTTTGCAATATAACCACGTTGTGACATGAATATCCTGCCTTGCTCTCTCATAAATTCAACTCCCAATAAGACTTTAACTTGGCCTAAGTCCACTATTGAAAAACAAGTTGATAAACGACGAACAATGTCCTGTTTAGTGACTTCATCCTCTGCGAATAGAATCATATCGTCGACATAAACCAATAGAATAGCTCGTTTATCCAACATGTAGACACAGTTACAAGCAGGTAACTTGTTAAAACCAATAGTGAGTAGAGTGCTGTCAAGCTTCGCATACCACATGCGGCCACTCTGATGTAGCTCATAGAGTGCCTTGGTAAGAAACCAAACATGTCCCGGATGAGTGGGTGTTACACCTGGAGGTATACGCATGTAGATAGGCTTGTCCAATTCACCATAAAGGTAAGCTGCCTTAACATCAATATGCGTGTCGATCCATCCGCGTAAAACAACTAAAAGACAGAAGAAAAGCCTAATAAGGACAAAATTAACAACTGGACTGAATACTTCATCGAAATCCACTCCCATGGTCTGCCGAAAGCCTTGGGCTACTAAGCGTGCATGGTAACGCACCACTTCACCAAGAGCATTCTTCTTCAGTTTAAAGATCTATCGGTTTCCTAAGATGGTTGTCCCCTTTGGTGGTTCGACTTCAGTATAGACATTGCGTTCTTTAAACGTGTCCAGTTCCTCTTGAACGGCTTCCTGCCACTGCTTGGCATCTGCTGACTTCATTGCTTCAGCATAAGATCGTGGTTCCACCCTCGTAAAATGAACTTGAGGTACATGATCCGGTTCAGTTTGATATGCAAAATTAGCATGGTTCTCAATTGGCATAAAATTAAAACGTCAATAATCATACGGTATGCCAGCTTGAGTACAGTATGCATTAACATCCTTCATGCTTCTCAATCAGATTTTAGGTGTCGGATAATAGTAAACATCGACACGTCCACTTCCATCTTGCCTAAGATGCTCCTCTCGACGCCAATGGCTGTAAATAGAGGATCCACCAATTAATTTCCACGGAAAATTAACTCGACGATTGAGGTCATTGGTGGGAAGTGACTCGGCATCTTCAAAATCCTAAATATCTTGATCATCAGGCTCTACATTATCCGATTGCGGTAAATCCAACTCTCGTCTGCCAACTGACTGCTTAAAAATTGGTTTTGGTGTAGTTAAATACAACAATGCATCAGTCAAACGTCCACCTGACTGTGACGTCGATGATTGACTATCTGTAACACTTGTCGCGTCGGGAATAGTAGCCAAAAGTAAATTCCTTTCCGGTGTAGTCATAACTGGTGCAAGAGAATCATCATCGCTGTCTGCACTGCTACTGTCATCACTGGAATCTGACAATGGTTTCGGCTAGTTGCGTTCCGTTACAGGTGATGAATCAGCAGTTTGAAGAGACTCGACTTCCTGTTGACGTCCAAAATGCTTATAAACAACAGTCTCATCAATTTTAACGTGCTTGGTCTGCACAACACGATCTGTAGCGAGGTCCCAAACTCGATATTACCTCGTTCCAAATGCACAACCAACGAGCACGCCAACCCAGGCACGATCCTCTAATTTGCCTCGTCCTGGTGCTGTGTGATGAACAAAACATTTGGCGCCTGGCCGTTAAAGATGACGTAAAGAAAGTCGTTGTTGCTTCCACTTGACGTAAGGAACTTTAAAAACCAAACTCGAATGTGGACTGTGATTCTTCAAATAAGCGAATGTAAGCGATAATTCTGCCCAAAGACGATGCGGCAATCCGATTTCTGCTAACATGGCACGCACGGAATCAAACATCATACGATTTATCCTTTCCGCGACTCCGTTCATCTCCGGTGAGTGCGGATTCGTCCGTTGACCTTCAATTCTAGCATCATTGAGATATTTGATAAACTCGTTAGACACGAACTCGCCTCCTCGATCAGTCCTAATAGCCTTAATCTTCCGGCCCAAAATCCTCTCAACATGCGTTACAAAATCTTGAAAAATGGAAAATACTTCACTCTTCTTACGCATAGGAAAAACCCAAAGATAACGCGTTGAATTATCAATAATTGTGAGCAGGTATTCAGCTCCACCAATTGATTTGACGCGGTTCTTGCCCTATACATCTAAATGTAATAAATCGAGCGGTTGAGTTGTTAGAGTTGTGCAGTATAGGTATCTTTCCTCTGGCTAATTCACTTGCTGATTGACTTGCCATGGTCCAAGGTCATCCAAGGTCATCAAAATTTTCACAAAGTTGAAAAAAAACAAATATGGGTAAGAATTCTTAAAATTTTGCAATTTAAGAAATTACTTACGCATGTGGCCCCAAATAGACATCTGAGGGGAATAGACATATGTGTGGAATTTGCTGGGCAGTTGAGGTTGAGATGATGAAGTTGGATATGCATATGGACTGTCAGTGTGATTTGATTAGAAGAATGAGCACAGGTTTGTAAAAATAATAAAACAAACCATTTAATCATTAAATAATAAATAAACTATACATAACTTAAAATCAGACATAAACTCTAGCTAGCAGCCATCTTGGCTTGCTTGGAGAACAGATGAGTGAGTTGTGAGTTGTGATGTCACTGACTCAGAGCTGCATGATGCCAGTTGTGAGTTGTGTGGTGATCCAAACGGGTCCACCCAGGCAATCCTGGTTTAATAAATAGTATAAATTAAGGAATAATGTTTTATGTAACTTTGTAATAAATATGTTTTATTATTATTATCTAAACCATGTTGTCTGTATTATTTTAGAGTTTTCTTCTTGCTAATGAAGGCACCCGCGAGACAGGAACTGTCTCGATCCGCCCACTTAGAGTGTTTTTGGGATAGGGGTGCACCAGATGGTTCGTTAGGATGGCGCGTGCTTCACACTAATTGAGGAAGTAACGTCATCGAGCATCCTGCTCTCGACTGGATCTTCAGTCCAATTCTAACATTCAAACCAACAACACCTCACAAGTTCACCCATCATATTTGAAATACAATTTATGGTTGATCGAGGTTAAGTTTGAATTACATTGGAACACTGCTGGCCTTACGTGCTGTAAGGATAGCGCTTTGTTAAGTGAGTAATATCTTACTTATCCGTTTGCTCTGATACATTCAGAGTGAACATTCGAGTTCTAGTAAGAACTATTTACGGACCGATACATTCGGTTAGACAGGCCATTGACACTCAGTGTCAAAGGAGCTTAAGTTCTATTAAGAACTATTGTTTTGTGTGTATGAGCGGATTTCCAGTCTCGTCTTCCAGACTTAGACCGGAAAGGCCGATGCAATTAAGAGTAAGCTACTCTTATTTGTACGTTAAAAACCCCTAGACAACCAGCTACCGTGATAGAAGTCGCCAGCCGCATTCACACTGCGCCATCAGAACCCGGCGCAAACTAAACATTTTAGTCAGTCCAAACCGGTCGCAGCAGTTGTGATGTCACAGACTCAGAGCTGCATGATGTCACTGCTTCTGGAACTGAGAAGCAATGCCATCTGTTAACAAAACTTAAAGCTAACACATTAGCAAACAGAAAATAAAATACAATTGATGCATTACAAATATAACTATGCATGAACAAATAATACTCGGTCACATAACGCATTCTAAATACCAACATAAACAAATAATAATAAAAAATAAAATAATATAATTTTTTTGGGCGCAAATTAGGGACGGCTCAAAATAGGAACGCGTGGAATAAGAACGCGCGGAATAGGAACACGCGGAAAAGGAAGGCGCAAAATAGGGACGGCGCAAAATAGGGATGCGCGGAATAGGAACGCGCGGAATAGGAACGCGCGGAAAAGGGAGGCGCAAAATAGGGACGGCGCAAAATAGGGACGCGCGGAATAGGAACGCACGGAATAAAGATGCGCAAATTTGGGCGACGCAAAATAGGACACAGCCCTTTTTAATTTACCTTTTGAATATTCTACTTTTGTTTGCTTTGCTATTTATTTATTTATTGCAACAGTATATTGCTATAAAATTGCCTAATTAAGTTTCATTCAAATTCGATCATCAGCTTATGATTTCTAACATAGAAAAAAAAATTTTTTTAATTTTTAAAAATTTTTAAAATTTATTTAATTTTTATTTTATTGTTCCAAAAATTGTAGCCTACATTAAAATACCTTGCCTTATGCCCATTACTAGTATTCTTTATTTGGCACTTTATGGCGCTGTTAAATGCCATCATAGAAAGCTCCCTTCAAATAAACTTGCCCGCATTACACCGCTGCCAATGCATTTTAAAAAATATAATAAAAAATATTACATCGCAGAAAAGTTAGCGGCTTTTAATAATAGACTTTGGCCTATGTTTAGGTCGAAACTAATTTTTTTATGCATTTAAAAAATTAAAAAAATTAGAGAGTTTGCAGAAGGGCCATTAAAAGTTATAATTATGAGTTATGAGCTCGTAATTATGATTATAATTATTAATGTGAAAAAAAATGTGGTTTGCAGCAAGGATTTAAAATGTTATTATTTTAAAATCTAATTATCAACTGAAAGTTATTACAATTATGAAATCGTGTGACTACCACATGACAGGAAATGACAACAATTGCTTATACTCTATTTATCATTTCGTATGCGAAATAACCTATATTGTACTGAAAGTATTTAATTCTCTGGTTGAGCTGAGTCAAAAAATCATTGTTTTGTAGCCCAAAAATGTGCATGCCATTGTTAACAAATAAAAAGGCTTGTAAAATATTTTTAAAAAATTATTTACATTTGGGTTTTTGTATTGTTGCGCACATTTTTTGGCTACGAAACAATGATTTTTCGACTCGGATCGACTAGAGGATTAAAATAAGATACCACAATATATACTTTCAGTACAATATAGATCATTATTCATTAACCAATGGGAGTTTCGCGTACGAAATAATAAATAGAGTATAGAAAATATATATTTTGTGGAATTGGTTGTCAACTCGCAAAAAATGCTGTTTATTTGAATATTTAGCGTAAAATGTTGCTAAATAAATTATTATTTAGCTATTCTGGATGTGGATGGTGTTGATAATTGAAGATTACAAATTGAGGTAGACTCAGCAAAATCAGCACCATTTGCATTGTGGGCGGAGCTAGTTATAAGGTTTAGTTCACTGATTGGCTGCACTATTTTATAAAATGGAGCAAAAAAATTATAGCTATGAGCTCAGTATTATAACTATGAGCTCATAACTCATTATGAGCTCATAACTCATAATTATAACTATTAAAGACCCTTTCGCAAAACTCTCAAATATATAATAATAATAATAATAATAATATTAATAACATAATAATAAATATACCGTATAACAAATCAACAAATTTTTATTCTCAATTCTTTAGTGGATAAATTTCATCAGAACTGGAAATCACAAGTGAATGAACCCAAGACAACTTCATTAAATCAGAAAACAACTAATACATCTTTCAACATCTACATTCTTTTCCGGATACTTCTTCCTGGCATAAAAAGGCTGGTCGCAATTATCAACAAGCAAAATAATTTTACCCTTATACCGACTATACAAACCATCAATCAATATCGACAAATCTCGACTCTCATTCACAAATTCAAGTTTCGAATCGACATATTTTGTCTCCGATATTTCACCAACACCCAAATAAGTATCAAACTCTTGAATCAACTCGTATATCTTATTTGAAAAATGATTATAATAATTTTTACATGCGTCCGGAAAACAGAAATAAATCGGAATATATGTACCGAATTTATCCCACAAAAATCTATATCTGCTGTCACATATTTTTAAATGCCGCGCATGCTCCACACCGATTACCGTTTTTAGAAACTTCTTACCATGTGTTTGTTGCGAAGGATCGTCTCTATCTAAACTCATGCCGTAAAAACAACCAATTGCAGTGAGTAATGTTGTTTTACCAAATCCTCTTGGGAATCGCTGATAATAAATACCCTTGTGTTGAAAAAGGAACAAATCTGTGGTTTTGTCTATGTAAAATCTACACTGGACATCTTCTAAGAAGTTTAGTCACCTGGTTTTCCAAGTATGAGACATTGTATGTCAAATTTAACTAAAGGAGTGATGGTTACCATTATGTATTTATATATATTCATATACATAACTAGGAACGGTGTGAAACAAGCAACACTGTTACCCAACAAATGATTGGGCTCAGCTAGTAGGGCATTTAAAAAAAGCAAATAAACAAACAATAGACAAATTGAAAATTTAATTAAGATAGATAGATAAAATCGAGTTTATAGATGCAAGCAGCGACTTAACACGTCTTTTAAAATCACAAAAAAATGTGTTTTAGGGGTACCTCTCCAATTTTGATAAAAATTACCTACCAGGCGTAGTTTCATGTGCAGATTCCGAATCTGCAATCCGTTTTTGTCGGAAACGCGCAGAAATGTCTTTTTCAGAGCTTCAAAGTGTCAACTTGGCATGCATGACTGCATTCATTTCCCCATTAATTGTTTACATTTTAAATATGTCAACATTTCTAGAAAAACTAAAAACTAATCCTAACTCCTGTGGTAGGCTTACCTAACCTTAATTTGTTTGTGACGGTCCAAAATCGGAAACTACTTATTATTCTGCCACTAGATGGCGCTGACTGTTTGTCCGCGCCAAATTCAAACTACAGCTATCGATTATTCTCACTTTTGGGTTTAATAAGTAACTAAGAACAGTTTGACAAGTAAATAATTCATAACAGAGTATATTTATTGAATTATGATAAATAATAATATTTCACATTATTATTTATACATTGGATGGAAATCACTTGTAAAAGTGATTATTATTTAGGGAAAATGTTGTAAGGAATTCCTTACAACACTTATTCTTTTCATGTGTATCTAGGTAATTGGTCGCACCTGCGACCTACTTCCTAGTTTGTGTAGCTGGCCCTTGACCCTGGTCAAGCAGAGTTCACTTGGACTCTGGCAGGAAGTTGTACCGATTGGCCCAACTCCCGGCATGTCATAGTTTAGCTTATAGTGCCCGCCTCTGATGGTCATACTGATGTTCAATTGGACACAGGCTGACCACCAAGTGAGCGACCACTATAAAAGGGCTTGCAGAGCTCTATTTGGTTCCAGATTACCCTTAAAGATATATTGATATTATGTTCAGATTTACCTAGTTGACGTGGTTTCAGAACGCTTTTAAGCCTCTCGAACCGGCAGGTGCAACAACCGTAAAGACCATAGTGAGCCATAGCATTTATGTTATGAAGGCCTATGTACCGCGAATATACAAAAGTGATGATGACATGATGTTGTGACACATCAGAGAGTGGTGATTGTTGATCTGGACGTGCCAGTTATCGTGACCACTCTATTTTGGGTTGGATAATTATCTATTAACGTGTTAGTCGCGATGCGGAGCGCCGGACTATAAGGATGAAGGCCAAGTGGGTTACTTGACCCACGCGACACCCCACTCAACTCTTGTTTACGGTATTTATGTTATCGTATTGTCTTGTTAGCGACACTCTGGTCAAATGGCCAGAGTATCGACCGTCATCTGTCTGGGACGCATTGTCACTCGGCAATGTCAGCCCAAACCTTGTGACAAATACAGTCAAAAGTCAACCGTTAGTCGGATCGATCTTCCATCCTAATCCTGTTAGAACCACTTCCGACCAACCAGGAATGACAGATAGAGTTCCAGACCTAGACATAATCCAGATTCACCCTCATGTATCTATATTATTATATTCTGTTCGATAGTATATTATTCCTGGCTTTAGAATTGTATAAGTAACTTGTTAGTCAGTGTTCTGTTAATAAATTCCTATTGTTATGTTTTGATAAGTCATGTGTATATTTTCCCCTCTGAGTTTCCGTACAATTTTCACACACTGGGTTATCACTTCCAGATCTCGCGTAGTTGGTAGTGATTTAGTCGGTATTTCGAGGTTATTATCACTTGGTAATTTCCCCGAATATCGGATCGTCACAGGTTTAAATATGCAAAAACGACACATTGATGTGGATACGGTTGAAAAACCGATCCTGAACTGGCAGGATTAATGGCGAAACAGGGTGTTCGATCATTTGTACAAAAGTACGTTTGTCCGAAAGCCAAAATAAACGTACGGGTACGTTTGTCCGAAGGTTTTCGGACAAATGTACTTTCGTACAAATGGCGTCGGACAAACGTTCCGTCGGACAAACGGGGTCCGATACGATGATAACATATTAATTTTAAAATATTTTAAATATTAAATTTTTCAATTTATTCATAATTCATTCTGCACTGCACATGACATTATTAAATGAATAAAATTTTACTTCTACAGTGATAAATTTTAAATTAAAAATTCATTCAAAACATTTCTTTAATTATAACTATTTTTTCATGAAAAAATAAATGCATTAAAAATTAATTGAAACAAGAGTAATACAAAAATACCTTTAAGTTTTTGGCTTTTTTTACCAACTTTTAATGTACCAAAAGGATTGAAATATGGAACACATTGCATTGTCTTTGAAGTTTCAGTTTCTAAATTTCAGTCGTTTTGGATTTATTAAAAATTTACCAAAACGCCCATATGGCAGATTTGGTACCAAATACAAAAGCAAAAAAAGCTTTGCAATTTCTCTAAAAAAGATTACGAAATTTAAAAAAGACTTTAAAAAAGTCGTAAATACTGTAAAATAATTAAATAATTTAATAGAAAAAATAGTGATAGCTTAATCCATTGTTCCGTTTCATATCGATCTTGAACTTTATAAACCCACACACACCGGCCCTCATACCAACGTTTATATGACAACAAAAAAAGATCAGACCCGGATCCTAGCGGCGGAATTCAGAAGTAACCGCCACATTGGTTTTTATTAGTTTTTTAATTTTAAAATCATTAAATAAATTGTGAAAATTAGCCATCCCTGACCTCCTAATCAAGGGCTATCTTCTACAATTTTTAGTTTTGCTGTATACATTAAATTAGCTGATTCTACAGACACGTACGGGACACACGGGAAACAAAGGAAGTGGAATCTATAGGGCTCCGCTGCGCTTCGCCCAAAAATAATTGATACGTTTTTGAGACGTATGGATTAACATGTACGTTTTGTACATGTTAAATTGATACGTCTCTATACATTCTACAACTCCTGGCAAAAAGTAACCAATCAGGCATTTTTAAAGTCAGAAAAATGAATATTTCTTAAAAGCTGAAATGTTTTAAGAAGATTTATAGGGATGGTTATAGGGAAGCTATCATTTCGTGTAAAGTTTTTGAAGGTGAAAAAAAAATAAAATAAATTAAAAACCATCAAAATCAGGTTTTTGACAATTTTGACAATATTTCGAGAACTGTTGAAGATACAATTAAAAATTAAACTGATCTAGGATGTTCAATTTCTTGGGAGACTTTTCTAAATTGGATGTATGGGTCTGCAAAGCCTTCAAAGCTATAATGGAGCTATGGAATTGTTGTCAATAATCAAAACTTTCTATTGTGACCAGAATTTTATTCCAAATCTAATGATACTTCAGGATGTTTAACTACGTATATACACTGCAAATCTAGGTATCTAAATTTTGTTTTAGGCACTTTATAATAGCTTAAGTTAAAACACTTTAAGAATCTAAACACTGCAGTGACGTCAAAAACGTCACATGTAATGAGACTTAGCAGTTAAGTCAATTAAGTTAATTTGCCTAAATCAAATTGAACGCACCTAGTGTACATACCTCTAACACATCCAGGATATATGACTTAATTCTTCACGAATTCTGGTCATATAGTGATTTTTTTGAAAATTTTGATTGTTGACAACAATTGCATAGCTCCATTTTGACTTTTTTGAGGGCTTCGCTGACCTATACATCCAATTTAGAATAGTTGCACAAGAAATTGAACATCCTAGATCAGTTTAGTTTTTAATTTTATCTTCAACAGTTCTCGAGATATTGTCAAAATTGCAAAAACCTGATTTTGGTGGTTTTTAATTTTTTTTTTTCTCAGTACTACTTGAGAAATTTTCAAAATTTCAAAATTGTGTCTGTATGCATTACAGCTTTTAAGAAATATCCATTTTTCTGACTTTAAAAAAAAGTCCCTGATGGGATACTTTTTGCCAGACATTGTAGGAGCCAAAAAAATGGTAAAATTTTATTCTAAATTCATTTTACATTAAAATTATAACTTTTTTGTAACTTTTTATAACTTTTTATAACTTTTCATGGTGTAATCTAAAGTAAGCATAAAAAAAAAAAACAACAATTATAAAAACAAGATATATGACAACCAATCACTTTGATTTCTTTTTCGGTCTCTGTAAAATCTCCTTCATTCCTCCCGCTTTCTTAACCCCAAACTTCAAATTCATCGAATTTTCATTACTCCACGGCGAATCAAAACAAGTCGTATCCTGATCGACCAAATGCGTGTATTTACTCTGCCCCGATCGTCCGAAATTCTTAACCTGCATAACTTTCGGCAAAACACTTTTATCAAAATGATCCTCCAAAGTCGGCTGACAAATATCCCTTTTATAAACCTCTTCATCTTCATCCATAAAAAACGCCCCGCGATGATAATATTTCTGCAAAAACTTATATTTCCCTT
Source organism: Strigamia maritima (assembly GCA_000239455.1). Classification (NCBI taxonomy): domain Eukaryota; kingdom Metazoa; phylum Arthropoda; class Chilopoda; order Geophilomorpha; family Linotaeniidae; genus Strigamia; species Strigamia maritima. The sequence continues at coordinate 2,950 of JH430406.1, read as the reverse complement.
TGACCACTTTCGTTTTCTTTTCGGTTTCGATTTCATCTTTCTCATCTCTACCACTAGGCGCCGCCACCCTCTCATTCCTATCCATCTTAATTCTTTTCAAATTCCTCAGTTTCCAACTCTCATATTCGATTTTATCATTTTCATCATCAATATCCGCAACATCCATTTCATCTTCATCCTCATCCTGCAAATCTTTCTTATTTTCATCTTCGATAAATCGAAGCGACTCTTTCCTCCGATCATCCGCCATTTTCTTCGCTTTAATTTTAATTTCCAACTGTTGTAACTCAATTTTCTCCTTTAACTGAATAGTAACTCGATCCTTTTTTGAAACAAAAACTGGTTTCAATATTGGCCTAAAATCATCTTCTTCACTTTCACTATTTTCTTCATATTCCGATTCCGAAGATTCAGCTTCCGGTTCATCTTCTTCATCTTCAAAATCGAGAATATCTTCTAATTCGAGATTTTTTTTCCTTAATAACAAACGTTTTTTTTCTTTAATTTCATCTTCCTCATCAGTAGTATCTGAAAATTCATCATTTTCGCGTTTTCTTTTTTTGTCTTCTTCCGAACCGGAAGAACTGATTTTTCTTCCTTATTTCCGGTAGTTAGAATTTCGGGCGCGTGGATGTGTCGACGTTTTGCGACTCTGTCTTCGATGGAAGTTGAGTGATCTTGATGTTGTGATGGTTGTGAGGGTTTTTCATCATCTTCGATCGTCTGGATTTGAATTTGTTTAATTTTTTTTGATTTTGAATGAATGGGAATTCGTCATCGCTGTTTTCGTCAGTTATTGCGTATTCGGGTTTTTTACCAGCTACGTATCGGCGCACTTTCACTTTCTGCATAGAGATTATTTGTTTTCCAGTGACATCATCAGTAATTGAGACTGGAATTGCGCCGGCAGTTGATTGAATCGACATTTCGAATTATTAGTCTAGAACTTGGATTTGTGTTGATTTTTGGTTGTTGCAATCGTTTTTAACTTTTTATGCTCTTGGAACGTATTTATATACATATGTATACCATTATATACACAAACTTAGTGGCAATGTTGCCACTAAATGGCGCTAATGTGAAAAATTGATATTTTTTAACAAAAACGAAAAATGCAAAGTGGATAAATAAAAATAAAAGTGGAGTTTGATATCGGTAGGAATAATCATCCGTATTTTCATGGTGAATTTAATAGACATTAGATGCGTTCAATCCTGAAAAGGAAAAGTCACTTCTCCTTATCTGCCTTACGGAAAAGGGACTTCTCAATGAACACACTTAAATTGTTCATGCATTTTCATTTTCATTTGTATTTTTATTGTTTCAACTGTGGAATAAAAATTAGATTTTGTGAAAAATTGTCTATTCCGGTCTATTCCAAAATGGTACCAAAGTAAAAAATGGTACCAAAGTCAAAAATGGTACCAAAGTCAAATGGTACCAAACTTAAAAATGGTACCAAACTTAAAAATGGTACCAAACTTAAAAATGGTACCAAACTTAAAAATGGTACCAAACTTAAAAATGGTACCAA
>JH430405.1:36960-54408 GCA_000239455.1 Strigamia maritima | reverse complement strand
CACATGGTCTTGAGAATGAGTGATGTCATAATAGTCATCACTCTGACTCATGGGATTATCTTGTCATAATTCCCTTATCTATGATAAGGGGATTAGACAAGTATAAAAGCCCTTGTAAAGGTGCATTTTCATTTGCGAGAAATGCCATTTCTCGCGCCTAATTTTCAATAATCGCGCGACAAAAATCGCACGCTTGTCCATTTTCATGCAAGCTAGACTTGCAAAGGCGCGCGATTGTTGGCGCGATTCTGCTTCTGGCGCGCTTCTGTCGAGTCTAGTTTTGCTCACAAAATCGCGCCTAAAATCGCGCCATGTGACAACAATTTTGACATTTGAACAGGCCCCACCCACAATTGCAAATGGCGCTGATTTTTTTTCCACCACTTGAATTTTTAATCTTGATTAATCAATGCCATCCACATCCAGAAAAGCCCAAAAATAATAAATTCAGCAATATTTGATGCTAAACATTTCACACTAATGTATATTTTATGAAATGTCAACTGATTTTTCAAAAATTTTTGAAAGCCAGAAGTGGCTCTTTGAGCTCTAATGAAAATGCTCAAGCCAGAGCTTGATTTTTAGAGCGGCGCGATTGTTTGGCGCCTCTGATTTGTTATGAGGCGAATATGAGGCTTGTGTATCAGATATGTAACCGCCCGTGAACCGCAGACATTGTACTGTGGTTACTCTATCGCCGCCGAGCTCGAGTGACCGTCGCCACGTGCAGCGGGTGAGTTAGCCGACCTACTGGGTGACAGGACCTACTCTCCCGCAGCAACTAGGAAACTCGAGGACGCGACACAGAACCGGGACCAACAATAGGTGAGCAATTTATGTCTGTGTATTTTTCTCCCTCTCATGGCCCCGGGCCCCCAATTTGATGTAACGCATTGAGTGACATGCGGAACTTGGCTTCCATGTCAATTAGGTCGCCATGTGGCCAATGGCTGACCATTCACTCCTCTTTTTGTCTACTTGCATTTAATGTGCAAGTAATTTGAACTTCAACTATATTCGAAATATAGAGGAAGTCAAATGTCATGTTTTACCTGTTGGTTTGTGACGGATTGAATAGATAAGTCAACACTCTACGGATTGTCTGAAATTCATCCAGAATCGCTACCATGCACGATGGAACAATTGAACTAGATAATAATGTATCATAAATCCAAGATGGTACATTTTATCGTATGTTTTGATCAGGTTGGTAAAGAATAATATATTGTAGAAAGTTTAAGTCCATTTGCACGTTTTGTCCGGTATTTTATTGATAAGATGGTTTTATATCGTGTTAAAGTGTGTGGGAATTGACCGCCATATTTGCCTATAGCGAGTGCAATTCGACCCCGTCACACCATCTTGGATTATGATACATTATTATCAATGTTAATTGTTCCATCGCGCATGGTAGAAATTCTGGATGAATTTCAGACAATCCGTAGAGTGCTAACTTATATATTCATTCCGTCACAAACTAACAGGCAAAACATGTCATTTGACTTCATCTATATTTCGAATATAGTTGGAGTTCAAATTACTTGCACATTAAATGCAAGTAGACAAAAAGAGGAGTGAATGGTCAGCCATTGGCCACATGGCGACCTAATTGGCATGGAAGCCAAGTTTCGTGTGTCACTCAATGCGTTATTTCAAATTGGGGGCCCGGGGCCATGAGAGGGAGAAAAATTACAAAGACATAAATTGCTCACCTATGATTGGTCCCGGTCCTGTGTCGGTTCTCGAGTTTCCTAGTTGCTGCGGGAGAGTAGGTCTGTTACCCAATAGGTCGGCTAACTCGCCCGCTGCACGTGGCGACGGTCACTCGAGCTCGGCGGCGATAGAGTAACCAGAGTACAATGTCTGCGGTTCAGCCTGTTACATATTTAATACACAAACCTCATATTTGCCTCATAATAAATCAGAGGTGTCAAAAGCTTGAAAAAAGTAATCAAGCACAAAGGCAAATAATCATAAGCAAGAATCAGTATCAGTAACAGCACATAAAGCAAAAAGGCATTACTTCCTGTGTTACAAGAGCTTTTATACTTGTCTAATCCCTTATCATAGATAAGGGGATTATGACACGATAATCCCATGAGTCAGAGTGATGACAATTATGACATCACTCATTCTCAAATACCATGTGCAAATATGAATATATATTTCTATATTATGATATAATAAATAATAACTTGATTTCTTTATAAAGTTCTAATATTTATATATGCACACGCCATAGCGATAGTTTCTCAACTGAGTGAGGCTATGAGACTTTATACAAACTAATAGTTCAAATCTACAAGTTTTAACCACTTGTAAATATGGTTTATTACTTATAACTATTCTCTTCTTAATAATAAATCTTTATTTGAATCTCTATTTATTATCTTGTTTTGAGTCTGCCGGCATGGTCGCATAGGCGCGCCATAGCGGTAGACTCTACAACCTTTAACGGGCGTTCCAGCCCGCCACAGGTTTTATTCACTAAAACTTCAGTTTGGATTCGAGAAACATTAACAATCTAATCGTTTCCAAGATGGCTGCCACTAAAGAAATTTTTGTGAGCACTGAGCATGTGCAGTAAAAAGAAGTGACTTTTATAAGACAAACACTTGTAAAATATTTTAAAAAATTAAATTATTTACATTTGGGTTTTTGTATTGTTGCGCACATTTTTTGGCGTCGAAACAATGATTTTTCGATCCAGCTCGACTATTATAGAGGATTAAATTAAGATACCACAATATATACTTTCAGTACAATGCAAAAAAGTTGATTTCTCAGTTTCGTTGATGAATTTTTGGATAGAGTTTAGTTCAACATGGCACAATCCATCATGTTACAGGGGAAATGGTAAATATTTAAAATTAATGTTTTTAATGATTTCCATGCTAGTCATTACGAGATTGAAGCAAATTGATCTGGAGGAAATTATAAAGAGACAAGAAATGGAAATTAGTTCATTTGAACAACAAATAGTGTATTATGAATCTAATCACAGCATGAAGATACAGGATTTGGAAAACAATTTTGGTAATGAGATTTTATATAAATTGACTTCATTTTTTTTAACAAACTGTCAAACTGAAATTATTACTGTAAAACCTCGCATTAGCACCCATGGGGTTATTTATGTATACCGTAAATCCTCCAATAACGGCCCGGGCGCCTATTTAAATTAGCCACAGAAAGAATGGGCGGTAATTGGGAGACTGGGCGGGAATTAGAGAGGGGCGGCTATTCATACATTAATTTCTCTCAGTACAAAAATAGTTACAAAAATAAAAAAAAATTAAAATTCAAAACTTTATTCCATTGTTCACAAAAAAAATCAACATTTAATTTAAAAATTTTGGATGTCTTTTTTTTGCTCCATGGTTAGCATAGTCAAGGTGTGGGCACTTGCCTCAAGGCACTGTCCAGACAGAGACTATACCAAACACCTTTGACTTTGGCATCCCCAAGGAGGTGGGCGGGAATTGGAGAGGGGCAGCTAGTGCCCATCTGCATTCCCCCCCAGGGCGGTAAATAGAGACTGGGTGGTAATTGGAGGATTTACGGGTAAGCCCACGTGTGTTCTTGCTCAAAGCTAAAAAGTAAGTATCGATCATCCGAATGGTCGATTGTCCAGAAAATTAAAAAAAACCCAATGGTACGTTTGTCAGAAAGATTTCGAACAAATGCACAGTCGGACAAACTCGGACAAACGGCGCTCGACTTTTTTTTTAGGTCAAAAATGGCGATTTTTCGATAATAAGCCCTGTCGCGTTCACTTTTTATTCAAAAATACTACAATCACACGAAATACAAATAAATGTACAAACGAATTCTCAATGATTTATCGCTCTTCGGGTTCGATGGAACGCGATTGTCGATGCCTCATTGGTATTCTACGACGCCTTTGCCGCTCGTGGTCCAGGAAAACCAGTCAAAAGAATAAAACAAATGGGAAGTTCTCGGTTGGCAATGTACTCGCAACAAGTGAACTGTTGGCGCTCAGGAACGGCCTGAATTACACTCAAGATAATTTATATGACTATTCTAAGTACTATAAATAACCATAGTCAGCATTTTTTGTTTAGATAATCTGAAGGAAATCATAAAGAGACAAAATATGGAAATTAGTTTATTTAAACAACAAATGGTGTACCACGAATCAAATCACAGCATGAAGATACAGGATTTGGAAAGCAATTTTGGTAATGAGATTTTATACAAATTAACTTCACTATACTCTATTTATTATTTCGTGCGCAAAACTCCCATTGGTTAATGACCTATATTGCACTGAAAGTATGTATTGTGGCATGTTATTTTAATCCTCTAGTCGATCCGAGTGAAAAAATCATTGTTTCATAGCCAAAAAATGTGCGCAACAATACAAAAACCCAAATGTAAATAATTTTTTAAAAATATTTTACAAGCATTTTCATTTGTTAACAATGGCATGCACATTTTTGGACTACAAAACAATGATTTTTTGACTCAGCTCAACTAAAGGATTAAAATAAGATGCCACAATATACACTTTCGATACAATATGGGTTATTAACCAATGGGAGTTTCGCGCACGAAATGATAAATAGAGTATAGGTGCGTTCAATTTCATTTAGAGAAATTAACTTACCTAGCTGACTTAACTGTCGAGTTGACTTAAACTCATCACATTTGACGTTTTGGACGTCATAGTTATGGTAAATGACTTGCTTAAGATAATTAATCTCAGTTAAGTTGTGTTCAATATTGCCTGAATAAAATTCTTAAGTGTGTAGTTGACTTAAAGTGGCAGGATATGATGAATTTAACGTCATATTTAGCTGAAACTTCCTACTTTAGACATCTTTACTTAAGATACGAATTGAGTATCGTAAGTAAAGATTTGCCATAACTACGATGTCCAAAACGTCAGTTTAAGTCAACTAAGTTAATTTCTCTAAATAAAATTAAAATCACCTATTGTTTTTAAAAACAAACTGTCAAACTGTTATTTCAGGACACCAATGTTGATTTCTGATGTTGATTTGCATTTTCAGTTGCTGAAATTTTGGATCGGCAGTCAAATAGCTCAAAACAAATACAAAAACTGTTGGAAACCTCAGAACTTAAAACAAGTAAATTGTCTTCAAAATACTAAAATTAATTTTTAGTAAATGCAATAAACAATTGTTTGTTTTTAGGCGAGTTGGTTAAGAATACATTAGGTACCGTAAGTCATTCATTTCACAATCTAATATCTTGATTGGAAGATCGTACCACCCTATAGATAGAAAAGCTAGGGGTGCTGGAGTATATGTCTAGTCATTTAATTTGATTATCATTTTAGGGAAGCTAACCAAACAACAAAATGAGAACTCTGTCAAAATAGAAAATTGTGAAAAGTTCTTGACCACCATCAGCACAGCCAACAGTAAGTGACTTGTCTACTAATGAATTAAAGGTCAAGTTCAGTCAAATTTTTTATACAAGACAATTGTCATAAATTGTTTTAAATAATAGGCTATATGTTATTTCAAACCAGAAAATTTTTGGCTGCACTTGACCTTTAAGATTAGGGTATTACTATAGTTATACAAATCTTACTGTATTTCTGTGTCTTTGTAGATGAGTTAGCGATGGCTGTGGGTAAGAATTGTTTAAATTATAGCAAAAGTTGATTAATTTATTTTAAAAAATATATTAAAAATTTATTTAAGCTGAGGACAAGAAAATGCTGAGTAACAAAATAGGTAAGTCCTATATACTAAAATCAGACGTTTGTAGTAGCTTAAAATATTTATAACTATATACTTCTTTTGTTTCATGCAGATAAGTTGGAAAACATTTGTGATCAGCAGCAAAACGAAATGAAGGGAAAACTAGGAAAACTGGAAAAACAAACAGAGAAACAAATAGAAGAAATAGAAATGGACTTGAGTAACAAAATAGGTAAATTCTATATATTACAAGCTGGTAGCCCCTCGCTTCGCTTCCGGCATTCTATAGGTATAGAGGAAGATTTCCGTCCATCAAATCTCGTTAAATCACCAAAATCCCATCACCAATGACCAGTGAAATACTTTAAATCACCAAAATTCCATCATCAATGATCCGTGAAATCCCGTTTAACTCCTAAAATCTTGTTTAACCCCTAAAATTCCGTGTAAACCCTAAAATCCCTTTTACCCTACAATTCTGTATAACCCCTAAAATTCCGTTTAGCACGTTTAACCACTAAAATCTTGTTTAACCCGTTTAATCCCTAAAATCCCGTTTAACCCTTAAAATCCCGTTTAATCCTTAAAATCCCGTTTAACCCTTAAAATCCCGTTTAACCCTTAAAAATCCCGTTTAACCCTTAAAATCCCGTTTAACCCTTAAAATCCCGTTTAACCCTTAAAATCCCGTTTAACCCTTAAAAAGAATTTTTTTTAGAGTGAAAACGATTTATTAACGAATTTTTGAGGATGAAATGAATTTTAAATGATTTTTTGAGGATGAAATGAATTTTAAATGATTTTTTGAAGATGAAAATGAATTCTTAAAGTTTTGAGGTTAAGATGAATATTAAATAATTTTTTTAGGTTGAAAATGACTTCTTAATGAATTTTTGAGGATGAAATTAATTTTAAATAATTTTTGAGGATGAAATTAATTTTAAATAATTTTTGAGGATGAAATTAATTTTAAATAATTTTTTTGAGGTTGAAATTGACTTCTTCCCAGGTAACACCAAACATTTGCAATGTTGCTGCATTGTTCCAAATGACACTTCTTCTAACATTGCTGCACTGTTGCCAACAGGGCAGCAATGTTAGAAGAAGTGTCATTGGAACAATGCAAACATTGTCAACGTTGCAGCAACATTTGGTGTTACCTGGGTTAATGAATTTTTAAGAATAATAATGAATTTTTAATGAATTTTTAACTCTCAGAAGCCTATCCTATGGGACAATTGACACAAGCAATAGTTCTGAATACAAATTTTTTCCAAAAAATTTTTCAAAAAATCTGAAATTTTCTGGAGCTGTTCAAAAAGTGGTTTTACATACACTCAATTTATTTAGTAATTTTCAGACTTATAAAAAAAAGTTATTGTAAAGAGAAAATATGAGGCCCTTAAAGGTCAAGTGCAGTCTAAAATTTAATCATCCCAAAGACAGCCCAGCTGCAGGGCCCGCCAAGTAAGCTGGCCATCCAAGATGGTCAGATCAAAAAAACACCATCAAGCAAGCAGCAAGACAAAACCGAGTCCACACCTTACTGAGCCCTTGCCTTTTGTTAGTTTTGTTGTTTGGGTGTTGTTTTTTTCTTGTTGTTGCAGTTGTGGTTTCGGTGCTGGTTGGGTTTGTGTGCTGGATGCGGAGAGGTAGTTGGTTGTTGTTGGGTATTCTTGTGTGTTTGTGTGTATGTAGGATGAAGGTTTGGTTGTTTGTTTGGTGGTGTGGGTGTGTGGATATTTGTTATTGGTTTGTGGTTTGTGCAGGTGTACGGATGTGTCGGATGGGCATGCGGGGGGTATGTGTGCTTGTGTTTTGTTTAGTGTCTGTTGTTTGTGTTTTGTTTTTTTGGTGTTGTTATTTACCATAAGTGGTATAAGTGTTCTTTCTTCTTCCTGGGGGACAGGGGACGGGTGTCGTCGTCTGGGTCTTGCTTTTGGATGTGTGTGACTGAGCGTGTGTTGTTGGTGTTTGCTGTTATGTTAGTTTTGTTTTTAGTTTTTTGTTGTTGTTTGCTCATGTTGCTGTGTCTTTTCAGTAGGGCTCTGGTTAGTTGTTGTTTGGTGGTGTGTGTGGATCTGGTTTTTCGTGCCGTGGGTGTTTGTTGTTGGTGTGTGTCATGGTGTGTAGGATGGTTAGGTGTTTTAGTTTTTTTGGTGCTGTTATTAATTAGTGTTTTGTTTTGTGGGTGTTCTTGGGATGTGTAACTGTTTAACCCCTAATACCCCGTTTAACCCATTTGCCCTACAATCCTGTTTAACCCCTAAAATCTCGTTTAAACCCGTTTAACCCCTAAAATCCCGTTTAAACCCGTTTAACCCCTAAAATCCCATTTAAATCCGTTTTACCCCTAAAATCCCGTTTAAACCCGTTTAACCCCTAAAATCCCATTTAAACCCTTTTAACCCCTAAAATCCCGTTTAAACCCGTTTAACTCCTAAAATCCCGTTTAACCCCTAAAATTCCGTTGACCCCTAAAATTCCGTTGACCCCTAAAATTCCGTTGACCCCTAAAATTCCGTGAATTTCCCAAAATTTCGTACAATCACCCCAATCTCGATAAATCACCAAAATCCCAAACACACCGGCACATGTTTGGAATCGAAAAACGCCCAAACATAGTTTCCCAAGAACAATTGTAAAAAATATTAAGATTTCATGATCAGTGTAAAATTCCCTTTAAAATGAATGCAATAACATAATTTTTGGTAACAATTTTAATGCGGTCATCTAACAGCGAAAAAAGCAAATCGTAAATGAAGCGCCGTAGGCGTGTGAGCCGGACGGAAACCTAGATAATCTAGGTTTGACCGGGATTGTTCCGGTTTCACACATTGGTCCTGGCATCCCAGCCAGTTTAGCATTTTGTCCTGGTTGAGGGTGCAGTCATAATGACATAATACTATCAGGAATTTTTGGTTGGGGGCGCGCAACCACAAAACAAAAGTGGTCACATGGTTTCATTCCGGTCTAGGGGGTTGGAAAATAATTGTTAAAATAATTTGTTAAATAATTGACTAAAATTTCGAATTCAATTTTTAATCGATATTTTTTTGAACATGTCACAGTTTAGAGCTTTATAATTATGGCAAGCCTACTAAATAGTTTTTTTGTTTCATGCAGATGAGTTGGAAAACATTTGTCATCAGCAGCAATTCAGAATGAGGGGAATAGTAGAAAACCGAATAAAAAAATAGAAGTAGACTTGAAAAACCAACTTACGTCAACTTATGTATGGAAAGTTGACAATTTTGCTCAACGTCCACCCAAGGGCAGCACTTATAGTTATAGCAATCCTTTCTATACCTCGGAATTTGGCTATAAAATGCGACTTCTGTTTCATTATCATAAAATTGGTGACAAGGACTCTCACTTATCGATGTATCTTCAAGTAATGAAAGGTCCATATGATGCCATTCTAGATTGGCCCGTTAAGTGCAGGGTACGTTTCAGTGTGTTAGATCAATTGAAACATATTGATCACCACACAATTGACTTCGAAGTAGAGTTAGACAAACCAGTTGATACCAATACTAGAGGATTTCACACCTTTATTTCCTTGGATAAACTGAAACCATTGTATTTACTGGATAACGTAATTTTTGTCCAAATTGATTTAAATGTTACAACTTAACCGTTTGTTATGTCCAGATTGTGAATGCTTTCAATGCTAGCTTAGCACAGCTGCAGTAAATTTTCTTTACTGATTGTAATGAGTGTATAATGTAATTCTTCACGTTCTTGTTCCTGTAAGAATACTTCAATAGAAGTTACTCTCATTGGCTGAGAAATGCCTTGTACTGAAAGTGTATATTGGTATATTGGTACCTTGGTACCATTTTTAACTTGGGTACCATTTTTAACTTTGGTACCATTTTTAACTATGGTACCATTTGTAACTTTAGTACCATTTTTAACTTTGGTACCAATTTTAACTTTAACTATAAAAACCATTAAAATTGGACCCCTGCAAAGGCCATGTTGGGTCAAATCTGACCGGAGTCAAAAAATTCTCTTCCCGAATATCCCTCGAGCACTGGAGATTAATCTCGAATAATCATACTCGAATAATACAAGTACGAGTATGATTATTCGAGAATCTCCTTAGCTCTTGGGATATTTCACACACTTCTCAGCCAATGGGAGTCACTTCTTTCGAATTCAAAATAGAGTTTAGAGGAATAACTCAATAAACAAATCAGTTGTATTCAAATAAAAACATTACCTTAAGTTAAATATTTTTGTCTGCTTCAATATATAAAATTAGACAGTTTGCGATTTCTCGTACGAGACCGAAAACAAAATTTAAAAAAAACGAAATTTTCTAAAAAAATTCGTTTTTTTAAATCTTGTGTCATATCCTGTGTTTGCGATTTGTCACGAAACGTGTTACATACAACACATAAATCGGCGTATACAAGACAATTTGAAACGAGATTTTTGAAAAATCTCAACCGAGAACTTTCAAACGAGAATACATGTAACGAGATTTTTAACAATATCTCGTTATTTTGGCATTCTCGTAATAAAATAAATCCCAAATCTCGTACGAGAAATCGCAAACTATCTAGTGTACTTATTAATATGATTTTTTTAAACTTGTGGCTCTAATGTTTATACAAAATATTTTATGCAATATTGTAAATATTTTTACAGGCTGCTTACAAAGCTTGTATGTATTTTTTTCCATATACTGTATCTTATTTTTTGTTGATATCTTCCTGATATTTAAAATTTTTTATCTAGTGCCCATTCCTGGTTGTAACATTGACATTGACATTGACATTTGAATATGATGCTTGTGAGCTAGCAGCGTGCTGTAATAGAGAATTTTTTGAGTTCAAAGCCTACCGAGCCACGTGTGGCATAGTTTAGCGATAATCACCGCAGATGGCGCCTCAAATGCGTCAAAACAAAAAACGTCCACTGGATGTTCGGACATCCGGTGTCCACGCGTATAAAAGTCGAACCACGCCCAAACTCACTTCCTTCCCGACCCGAAGTCTGCCCTGGACGTATCGTCACTGTTGACAGCCATCGTGTTGTCAGCCGATTGAGCAACCCGATTTTCGAGAACGATTTCAATTGTAACACATTAAACTGCACACACAAGAGAAATCAATTTAGATCTAAAAATCAAACCAATCCACTATCCGATCATAAATAATTTTTTGTCTTTTTATTACCGTATTCCCTCGGAAAGAACGGCATGCCGGAAAAACCGAGTTTGACCAGATTTCGAAAACTGGACATCTGGTCATTTTTACGGCATGCCGGAAAAATCGAATCAGTGCCGGAAAAATCGAATCAGCGCCAAAACGTATATATTATGGAACAAGTCACATTACAGATTTACCAGTTAGGTTTTTTTCTTCCTTAAGAATGGCGCCAGTAAAAATTTATGAATTTAAATTTAACAGTGACGTTAGAGGATATCACCAGGATACAAATCCTCTTGGACAGCTGAAATTGGCGATAAATTGGTTTGTAAAATTGAAAACAATAACCCTTACAACAAGTTTGCAATTGCATTATATAAATCTGACGATTTAGAAACAATACTTGATCATGTCCCAAGGCAACAATCAAAATATTTCCATAAATTCATAGAACAGGAAGGAATTATTTCATGCAAAATAACGCAGAAAAGACAAAACAATGGAAATGGCTTAGAATTGCCATGTGAATACGAATTTAGTGGACTCAAAAAACTGTGACAAAGTTAAAGAGGCAATTGCTAAAAAAATAATTTGTTGTAAAATTAACACAAACAATAAAATGATTTTTTAATCTTTATTAAATTACCACGTATACGCGAACGTATGCGCGTATGTATACGACGCGACTATTTTGGACTTTTTTGTATTATAATTATCCGTCATGCCGGAAAATTCGAATTTTCCGGCACCCTGGTCGGATTCGCAATTATACGGCATGCCGTTCTTTCCGAGGTAATATGGTAATTATCAAAAACTAAATAAGTCACATGCTATTGGTCAAAGCAGTCAATTGTTGGCCGGCTTATAGTCAGAATTTAACACTACAACAGGTTGCGATTGCCACGCCAATGAGCACAGTCGTTTAAAAACAACCATTGTTGCGTTAGCCAATCGTGAAGCTTGACACAAATAGCAGCGAGGCTGTGATTGGTTTTACCCGAGTAAAAGCCATGACATCACACCTACGTGATCTATTCGATTTTGTCTTTTCACTTCATCATGGCGCCATCTATTGCGGCGAGTTTCAACGACTGCAACCATAATGGCGGCAAATTTTGTGTACAGTAGTGGTTAAATTCTCTCATAAAATACACCTCGTGCTTGAGTGATTGTTGCAATTAGGCTAGCACTCATCTTTTCGCCTGATAAGCTCACTCGTGCCCTTCGGCACTCGTGATCTAATCAGGCAAAAGATTTGTGCTGACCTAATTGTTCCAACCATCACTCCTCGCGCTCGGTATATTACTGCTGAGAAGCTCCCACTAGGTGCTTCTCACTTGAGAACCAAAATTAAATGCAATTTTTTTTAAATTTTATCAATACTTTTCATCAATACCTTTTTATTTTTCGTTTTTTTGTTGATAAAAAATTGATGGCACAAAATTCTCAATTTGAACTAAATTATGGTATATTAATGTAATTAAATTATTTTTGTTATTTTATGGAAAAATTATTTTAATCTAGTTTCTCTGAAGGATACTTAATGCAAATGAGTATGGAAATCTCTAACACAACTGTTGGTACAAGCAAGTAGTCGAATCAATTGTTTTAACAAATCCAAAAAAAAAATTATTTCAAACTGTCTGCAGAGGGCCCTTATCTCAAATCTCAAAGGGCGTGCGTCACATTTGCTAATTCTTTGTTGCTGTTCGTGCTCAGCTATGGATCTAGAAATTTTGACTTGTGCCAGGTATAAATTTAATTAACATAATCAGATGAGATGATCAATTTTTGCTCAAAACATAAGGTCTTTGATGTAAAGCATATTGGCATAAAGCCTAAAAAATGCAAACAAATAATTCTACTCCAGAAGATTTGTTTTTACCCTACTAAATTTTTCTCTAGATGTGGATTGAAAAGTCCTGCTTTAAAGGAACAACCTTGCGGTCACATTTACTGCCGCAGATGTGTAGCAAAATCAATATCAAGTGGACAACCAGTTTGTTCAATCAATCATACCAGTCCACGATGGAGTGTAAGCATCATCAAAAATATTAGTTATTTGAGATTCTAATATTTCTCTTTTTCTTAGATAAATGCTGGCAATGAGTCACCTTTGGATGAAGAGCTCTGTTTTTACTGCAAAGAAATAATTGATTTGGATAATATTAAAGTAAATCCCACTAGCAAGTATAATATAGTGAACGTCCTGTAGACTGGACACTCTTTAGCTGGCCAAAAACTGTCCAATGTCTGGACTAGAGAGCGTTGAACAAAGGAAAGTGTCCAGTCTATTGGCTTTTGATGCTTTAGGTAGCAGTGTTATTTGTGGTATACTGGGTATTTGCTCTTTTTGTTGCCACCTAATTTTACGAGGAAATGAAAGATCGCAGCCCCACCACTAAGAACTAGATTAGTTCACATTGAACGTAACGTAAAATACAAAAATTTAACGTAACTTAAGGAAAGTAACGTATGGTTTTGTTCACACTATTTGTAGACAGTAAATGTCAATCATGCAGTTTCTCATTCCATCTTGTTTTTCATGCGTGAAGCATCTGTCTTCTCATTGGCGGCTGTAATTTTATAAGTTATTGGAGGCGCCACAAGGAGGTGGGCGAGAATTGGAGAGGGCAGCTATTGCCCATCTGCAATTCTTCCTAGGGCGAGAATTGGAGACTGGGCTTTAGCCCGTAATTGGATATGGGCGGTAATTAGAGGATTTACGGTACATTAGTTGCATTCGAAAATGAAAACCAACCTGGTTTTAGCCGTTTTAGTTTTAGCCTGGTGTTGGTTTTAGACCTTAAAAACTGCTTAAACAAAAACGATCTCCAGTTGGTCGTTTTAAAACTGGTTATTGGTTATAAGGGTTTTAGCAGCATTCTGTAGCAGCTATCTTGGATCCAGCATGGTGTTTCTCGATTCCAAACTGAGGTTTTAACAAATAAAACCTGCAGATTTTGTAGGTGTAGGGGACATCATTTAACATCATCCTAACTATTTCATGTGAAATGGGCATAAAAATAGGTAAGAGTTGCGAAAAGTAATGACAAACCATTTGAATGGACTTCAGCAAACATCGTGGCCGCGGAACACACGCACTACGTAGGCCACGATGTTTGCTGACGTCCTCAAAATGGTGTGTCATTATTTTTCACACTACTTTTTCTTACTATTTTTAGCTGGATTCTCATGGAATATATTATAGCCAAGATGGAATAGACAATTTATCAGCTAAATCTAATTTTTGATTTTGATTTTGATTTTGACTTGGTTTATCTAAAACCCCCAGCCAAGTTCAAGCTAGAATTTAGTTAAAACCAAAGTAAAACCAGGTCATCCAAAAATTGTTTTAAAACCAGGCTACAACTTTTCTAAAACAGCTAAAACTAGGTTGCTTTTCATTTTCGAATGCAACTATTACGTCCTATTTCAAAATCAATTTTGAAGTTGGAACTTAAGTTTATGTCTGTAATTTTAAAATCACAATGCATTGCGCAGCCATTTTGCATTACTTTACGAAGTAAAGTCCGTTCCACTACACGAATTGAATAACTCGGATTGGCTGAATGGCGGATCACATGGAAGTAGTTCCATTGTACCACACGCCATATCACATGACCCATATCAGCCAATGACAAGTCAGTTGTCACATGACTCTAGCTGTAATAACTAAATCATAATTGTTGTTTGTTGTTCTAAAATTTATTATTTTTATTATTAATAATAGCCAACTTTGGGGGGGACACTATAATAAGTGCTTTTGCTCTGGGGTATGTGAGTCTGAGACCACTTCATTGTTGCAGATGGGACCTGTGTCAACCGATCAGGGTCTACTTCTTACAGTGGAAGTCCACTGTTATTAAGCTCAGCCAATCCGAGTTACCACTCAATTCCTTTACTGGAACGGACTTTAGTGTATACACCAATGTGAACTAACCATTACTTTTGGTCTACTTCTGGTTTTTTATTTCTACATTGCATAATTATTTTTGCTAATTAACTGATCTGTATAATTCTCAAGTTGTCATGGAAACAAGTCTCGTATTAGTCCTTAATTTCTATGACAGCAGTGAGAGAAGAATACTCATTACGTTATACCATTTAGAAGTAAAAAAATTTAGTTCAAGATTCCATAAACGATTTTCATATTTCTTTTACTAATTACTTTTACAATGCTTTTGTATACAGAGTCATTATGATAATTGTGACATGCATCCAGTAAACTGTGTCTTTTGTAACACCAAAATTATTCGTCGAATGGTATGTATAGCTTCACAGAAATTTCGAACTTCAAATTTACGGTATTCCATATTTTCAGATGAAATGTCATTTGCAAGAATGTGTACGGAATGTTTGTCGATGCAAGTTTTTCCCTCTTGGTTGTCAATTTCAGGTGTAAAATTAAAACATGGTTAAAAAAAATTTAGAAAATAAATATATATAATAAATTATGTAGGGAAGTCAATTGGATATTAAAAGACATGAAAGTGATAGTAATATTCATGTTGAGTTGATGATGAATTTATTGTTGAATCTTCAAACTGAGGTATGATGTAATTGTTAGAGTATAAACTACCATATTTTGTCGATTTAGCGTTGCCCTCGAATTCCCGCCGCAGCACTAAAGCAACAAAATACGGTAAGTATTGTACTACAAGTAAATAAATTCTGGTTTTCCAGCACACTATTACATTAAATGAAATTAAGCCATTGAAAGAGGTCGAACCAAGCATGTCATCAGTTGAGGTTATTGCATCGAGCAAGTCATCAGTTGTTTCAACAAGTAGAAGAAATAATATTGGGGCTTTGCAAAATTTGATTTAAATACACATTTATATAATCTGTGCTTAAATTATCCAGTCTTTAATCTTTGGATTAATTGTCAACTGAATGAAATCAACAATCATAGTCATTAATATATATTTTTAGAGGCTGTCAGTAAAATTTGCCAATCTTCGATTTTTGCGAAAGTATAAAAAAAATTTCCTGTACTTGAAATCAGTGGTGGACAAATGTCCACATTAATGGCAATCCAAAGGTTAACAATTACAATTTATAAACATCACTTATGTGATAAATGTGAAATTCAAATTTTGCAAACCCCCTAATGGTCATTAAAATTCATCAAAATTTGTATTGTAATTAACTACTTTCTATAATTAGCTTATCTCTGTAAAATATATAATTTGATTTGATTTAATATTGCTTGTTTAACATGTGTTTATCTCGTTTTATTAGTTTTGGTGTCTGTTTTTATATCTATGTCAATGTTAATTAGTCAGTTTTAATGCGAGTCTGATTCCTTTTGTCAGTTAATGGAGTGGGGCGTAGTATCTTCTGCGACAATTTCTCGCGCGACAATTTTTTTTGTGAGTTTAAATATCGCGACAAGGGTTTGCTGCTACAAACATTAGTCGCGACACCCGTTAATCACGACAATGGGCTGGCGCGATATACAAAATCGCGACAATATGTGGGCGCGACATTGATAATCGCGACAACAAGTCAGCGCGACATTAGAGATCGCAACAATATGTTGCGCGACATTGAAAATCGCGACACAAAATAACTAAATTTTTTTTTTTTAATTTTTTTTTATTATTATTTATTCAAATATAATTTGTCACGGTCCGTGCTATCACATTTTTTGATTTCATTTAAATTACCTGTCGGGTTGTGATTTTGCATAGCCTGAGTCACCTATCTGGTTGCTAAGAGAATCACCCTTACCCCCCCTTGGTCTATAATTAATCTAATAATAGTTTGACCCGCTAGGTCACCTGGTGGGAGGTGATTTAGTAAAGTTTGTGTGTTTTAACCGACACTCAAACACTGGACCCGCAATAGAGCGCAACAGAAAGTGCTTGTTTCAACACCATTAGTAACCTTATGCAACATAGCAACCAAATAGGTTATTATAATCATTTGACAGTGGAAATACTTGTGATTTAGGCCCCTTTTAGGCGGCACGTTGGCATCCTCACCTTTTGGTGACCTTTCGAGGAATATACTACCTAATAGTGAGTTTTATAATAATTTCGCCAATTAGCACGCTTTGTGCAGGAATTAGGTGTAACTTATGAATAGAACACCTCCTAGCACGCATTTCAACCCTAACCTAAGGTGGATCCAGAATTAACAATGGAAATTCAACTCTTAAGATTATCTGAACCCCGAGCATGAGGATAACATTTTTAGCAGAGTTGAGACCTGTAACCCATTACAACATAAAATCAATTTTGTGTAAATCTGAAACCACGTTTCGTTACAAATTAAAGCAAACAATATATTTGTGATAAATTATTTGACATTTATTTGTTTATTTATTTTAGCCAAATAAATTTTTATGAATTTTTGTGTCAGAATAAAATCTAAACAAGTTCTATTGGAGCTACAAAATTTTCTTTTCAAATAAATTAATATGGGTAATATGTGTTTGCATTTCAATTTGAATTTTGCAAAGTGTTTTTACTTTTTAAATTTATTTTATCTTTTTTTCAAAGTTATTTTTTAAAAAGTTAAATTTTGAAGCTCCAATAGAACTTGTTTAGATTTCATTCTGACTTTTTTTTCACAAAAATTCA
>JH430405.1:24430-36940 GCA_000239455.1 Strigamia maritima | reverse complement strand
GTTCCAAGCTGTATGTTTGAGTTTCCTGTCCAAGATGGCTGCAAATAAAGTGCTTCATTTCTTGGTGTAGATTGTAGGACCTTTTAACCAAATGTGTGAGTTTATTTCACTTTAAAACTATATAATACCAAGTGATATTATAAGCAACAAGCAGTTGCAGCAGCCAAGGCCATTCCAAAGCAATTATTTCCACTCCATGCGGTCTATTACGTGTCAAGGACAGACCGGTTGAGTGAAAATTCTCAAATTAAGGTCAGGGACCAAGTAAAGGACGCTGAACAAGATAGGCTATTCAGGGGAATCCTCAGAGCAATATTTCGTGCCGACTTTTCGGAGTGCGGGAATCGCGTCAACTTTTGGCCGCAGCCGGGCCACTGACTCCCGCCGGACGAATTCGGATTTCCCATCGAAAATCCAAAATTGGGAAAAGTGCATTTTTCAACTTTTTGGAGTTTTACCTTTGGTCCATTCCACTGCGCGGACCATTTTAGGCCTTTGCCACCATAAGACCTCAAGAGCGACAACAAGTCAGCGCGACATTAGAGATTGCGACAATATGTTGCGCGACATTGAAAATCGCGACCCAAAATAACTAAAATTTTTTTTAAATTTTTTTTTATTATTATTTATTCAAATATAATTAAAGCAAACAATATATTTGTGATAAATTATTTGACATTTAGTTATTTATCTAAACAAGTTCTATTGGAGCTACAAAATTTTCTTTTCAAATAAATTAATATGGGTAATATGTGTTTGCATTTCAATTTGAATTTTGCAAAGTGTTTTTACTTTTTTAAATTTATTTTATCTTTTTTTCAAAGTTATTTTTTTAAAAAGTTAAATTTTGAAGCTCCAATAGAACTTGTTTAGATTTCATTCTGACTTTTTTTTCACAAAAATTCACAAAAATTTATTTGGCTAAAAAAAATAAATAAATGAATGTCAAATAATTTATCACAAATATATTGTTTGCTTTAATTATATTTCAATAAAATTTTAAATAATAAAAAAAAATTTAAAAAAAAAATTTTGTTATTTTGTGTCGCGATCTTTAATGTCGCGCTGACTTGTTGTCGCGATTATCAATGTCGCGCCAACATATTGTCGCAATTTTCTTTGTCGCGCCAACCCATTGTCGCGATTAATGGTGTCGCGACTAATGTTTGTCGCAGCAAAAGGAGACAAATGGTGTATTATTTTAAAATTCACAAATATACCATGTCGCGCAAAAAATTGTCGCGGATTATACGCGCCCCCAATGGAGTGTATGGCCCTAGTAGCCGCTTACGCCGGTAAACTCTATTCTCTCTTTCTCTCAGCTTATGATCTTAATCCTGACCTGGAACAAAATGAATGTTGGATCAAAATGAAATCGATAATAGGTAAATATTATATATAAAAAATAACAATAATTCTTGTCTTGTGTTGCTAATATCATAGCATACACTTTAGATAAGATTTTTGCTCTTTTTGGGAATTGTCTTTTGAGTCCTACTGTGTATTTATAGAATATGTTTTATACTTGTGTACAGATAATTTGGTGGAAACTATTAAAAAACAAGAGAATGAAATACATTCATGTAAACAGCAGATGATTGACCTGGAAATAAAACAAAATAAGAAGATAGAAGACTTGATTTCACAAAACACTCAATCGGAACTAAATTACGGTACTGATACTGTATGAATATATTGATGTAAACATTGTGATCGTGGAGGTAATGCAACCCCAACACTGGACATCCAAGTCAAATGGTTTAACAAAGAAGGAGACACTGTATGGCCTTTTAATAGTGTTGACTAAAAGTCAGTGTCTCTTCCCTGTTACTCATTAGACAGTACCACCAAGTACACTTAACCATTCATATGTCGACCCGCTGACCAGGACGCAAATCCTGGGCAGCAGGTCGGTCATTTCTTTATTACCACGCCGTAAGTGTCACCTCCGCCACTTCTGCTAACACGGGGCGTTGGGGTAGTGTTTAGCAGTGACCGACGGTCGATCACAACATCATAATACACTCATAGAAAAAAAATTGCCATTTTACTCCATTTCTGGAGTTACGCATTGTCCTGCGCCCAACTCCATAATCAGAGTTATGGTACTCCAAAACAAGAATTTGGTGTGTGAAAAACTACAATTTTTAAGTAACAATACTTTGAAATGAAATATCAAAACTCTAAAATGAAATATCAAAACTCTAAAATGGAATATCAAAACTCTAAAATGGAATATCAAAACTCTAAAATGGAATATCAAAACTCTGAAATTGAAGTATTATTACTCTTTTAAATGTGAGAGTTGGCCATGGGACAAAATGGAGTAAAATGGAAACATTTTTTCTATGAGTGTACGGTAACAAATATTTACGATCCATTAAATTTAAAAAATTGCTTGGTGAGTTATCAACAGAAATATTTCAAGCGCTGTATAGTCTGGCCCCATAACTCTGTAGTCTGTATCGGATTGACTGGGACCTTTTTACAAACATTTGCGAGAAGAAATAGTTCGTGACCAATCCCATCTAACAATGGGAACACATAAAATCAGACAAAATGGCATCTCCAAATTTTTTGGATTGTTGTTGTCATTTTGTTGACGCCATTTTGAAGTTGTCATATACATGTTTCGATATTTGATGATGAGATCATGTGACCCCACTTTGGTGGGGTCACATTGTTGCGTGAAAAAGTTCCAATGTGGATGATAGAATTACACAGACTACACTCATAGAAAAAATGTTTCCATTTTAGTCCGTTTTGTCCCATGGCCAACTCACATTTAAAAGAGTAATAATACTTCAATTTCAGAGTTTTAATATTCCATTTCAGATTTTGATATTCCTTTTCAAAGTACAGTTACTTCAAAAATGTAGTTTTTCACACACCAAACTCTCATTTTGGAGTAGCATTACTCTGATTATGGAGTTGGCCACAACACAATGCATAACTCCAGAAATGGAGTAAAATGGCGACTTTTTTTCTGAGTGTATAGGAAGCTTATCGAGGCAGACAACACAACATTTTTCTACGTTGATAAAATCCTGATAAGTAAAAAAATTGTGCCCTAGATAAACCACGAATGCCCAGTGATCTGAATAAATCACGTGTGGTTAATTCTAATCCTAATGTTTAGATGCACAAGTGGTTTTATCAATTTATAAAACTGAATGTTACTGGCCTGAAAATCTGAGCAACAAATTTTTTAATCTTTGGATTGTTGTCATTGAATGAAATCAACAATCCTAGTCATTAAGGAGGCGTGAACTACTACGACAATCGCCTGATCTCAAGTGGTATTGATATGAAAATTTTTAAAATAAATAAATTACACTGCTATACTATCAGTGTAATCAGCTTCCCATTGGTTGAAATTTAACAATAAAACCATTGTTAAAATCGCTCTGCTTGCTATGATTTATTGATTTTAAAAATTCGCACTATATTAACTCTTGAGTTATTACACAGTCTGCGATTTCTCGAACGAGACAAAAAATTAACGACAATAGACAGTTTGCGATTTCTCGTACGAGATTTTTTTCATTACAAGAATGCCAAAATAACGAGATATTGTTAAAAATCTCGTTATATGTATTCTCGTTTAAAAGGTCTCGGTCAAGATTTTTCAAAAATCTCGTTTCAAATTGTCGCATATACGACTTGATTTGCACATGTGCACTGCATACAATAGAACAATTGTCGTGAAATTCTGTCGCCATTTTCCCTCTGCTTCGGCTGCAATGTTGGCAAATTTGTGTCGATTTCAATATCCCAGGTTTTTTTTATCAAACACCTTGCACAAACCACAAGCCCAATACTTAGGCTTAATTTGTAATAAGGTGTCTAGTCATGCCGCCGATTTATGTGTCATATGCAACACGTTTCGTGGCAAATCGCAAACACACAATACGAAATTTTATTAACGAGATTTAATAAAACTAAATTTTCCAAATATTTAGTTTTTTTAAATCTTGTTTTCAGTCTCGTACAAGAAATCGCAAACTGTCTAATGTGTAAAAACCTCTTCAAACCATTAAAACAAAGGGACGAGATTTTTAACAATATCTCGTTTTTTGCCATTCTCGTAATGAAATAAATCTAGTATGAGAAATCGCAAACTGTCTTATAATAATAGGGGTATTCAGAAACTGTTGCATAAGTCCGCAAATGCATCAGAGTGAAAATGTGATTTCACACCGGGCACCGGCAGCCTCATAGGCCTCATGTTATGTTATTGTGACTCACAATGGGCACCTCTTGAGGTGTGAGTGTGAGTCGCTCATGTGAGCCACATACCATAACATGCTTCCGGTGCACATGTGTGAAATCACATATTTTTGCATACTTATTCGACAGTTTCTGAATCCCCTAGTGTCAATTTATTTTGAGGATATATTTAAAACTACTACATAAAGAACAACATTTTTGAGCAATTTTTACCATTAGTTTCGATTAAAGAATTGATGAACCAAACGTCAAAGATGACACAAATAAGTATGGAAATGTCCAATCTAACTATCGCTAAAAGTAAGTACTGTAAATATTATGTCATAATATATTAAATCTCTTTTGTTTATGTAGAATTTGATGATCTAACTCAAAAGATTAAAGAGTTTGAGAAATCGAGTACATTCCAAAATGATGCATTAGGTAAGTAGACAAGGCAGGTTTCCTTCTTTTATTATCATGTACTAATTATTGATCTTAATTTGGTTTCAGGAATATTAAATAAACAAGTAACTGAGCAAGCTGATAAATTGCTACAATATGAAAACAGATTGGACACTCTAATAACAGCAAATAGTAATTTATTCACTAGTTAGAATATGTAAAATGATTAATATTTCAATACTTTTATCTATTTAGATCAATTGGTTAAAAGTTTGAGTAAGTGCATTGTATATTCAAAGCAGTGTTGAAGAGTAAAACATTTTTCACACTTGACTGCAATGCAATGCAAAGCAGATATGTTCATATTAGATGGCAATTTGATGACTAAACAGGGTGGTCCAAAAGTTCGAACCCACCCAAATAACATTAGCATATTGTGTTTTTAATGATATTGTATATTCCTACTTAGCAAATGCAGTGTGAAAGTCATTATTGCAGTCATTTGATGATTGTTTTGATATCACCATTGAAAAACACATAGAGCAATTACTATTCTACTACATTAGCGGAATTTTGATATCTGTTTTAGTTTTTTTGTTATTTGGTGGGGGGGGGGGGGAAGGGGGGACAGATCTTTGGACCATCCTGTATACTAAATAATTTTTGAATACAGCTCTAAACTCTATCTAACAATTCGTGCACGAAATTCCCATTGGTTAATGGCCTATGCATTGTAGTGAAAGTATATATTGTAGTATCTTATTTTAATTCATAGTGGAGCTGAATCGAAAAATCACTAGGGGTATTCAGAAACTGTCGCATAAATGTGAAAATGCGTAAGTGTGAAAATGTGATTTCAACATACGCACCGGAAGGCCTAGTACTAAAATAATGAGACGCCATATTGATCCAGGTAACACTAAAACCAATAACTGTTGGTACCATATAATTTTAAAATTAGGCAAGAGGTACCATAATTTTAGTTCTAGGCAGTTATGCCTGCCCACCATTTGCAATCACATGTGAAACGCACTAGGCGCACCTCTTTGGGTGTGAGTGTGAGTCGCCCGTGTGAGGCTTCCGGTGCGTATGTGTGAAATCACATTTTCACACTTACGCATTTTCACACTTATGCAACAGTTTCTGAATACCCCTAGTGATTTTTCGACTCCGATCGACTAGAGAATTAAAACAAGATATCACAATATATACTTTTAGTAAAATTCAAAAAAGTTCACAACTCAGTTTCGTGCACGAATTGTTGGATAGAGTTAAGTGAAACTGGAAAAAGTAACTTCTCAACACTGTGGTTATAAGACTATAATAATTACAAAGAATTGTAAAGTTTACTTGGAACTGAATTGATATCTGGTTTCAGCTGAAGACAAAAAGATGCTAAATGATAAAATTGATCAAGTAAATGAATCGCATCAGGAGAGTTTAGGTAAATTTCTTACAATCTATTGTGTCTGTCATTTATTTCAATCAAGATAACTAAATTGTAGATACTATACAAAAAAACAAATTGAGTTGCAAGTTGAATTTTCCAAAGACAAAGGTAATTTGATTGTCTTAAGCTTATCTTAAGCTGGCTTATCAATTTTGGAACTACCGTGGATAAACTTTATCTAGTTTGGAGAACTGGACAAGCTAGTTAATTAGGCCAGCTTTAACTGCATTGTGATGTCGTGCTCTCAGAATGCATTGCCGTTGATGGTTAAATCACGTCAAACCAACATGTCTGCCAACTTGGGCAACAACATTGTGATTTTTTATCTGCCATTTTGTTTGCATTAACTATTCCTGGACTTATGCTGGAGACACACTACAAGCGAATCACATTGCTTTGAGATTTTGAATGACCCTAAAAAACTGCTCCTGATTGGCTCAACAAGATAAGCCAGGCTAGTTTCTTTTAAGCTAAGCTCAAATGTTGTCTATGTCCCTGTGCAGTGCAAACGTGTGATATTTATACCACAAATGCGGTATACTTGTAAATGCCAAGTTCACACTACACAGACTAGACAACATTTGAGCTTATTAGCATAACAGAAACTAGCCTAGCTGATGTTATTGAGCCAGACTGTTCCCACATGGTTTAGCGCTAGTCCAGACACTACTTAGCAATAAGTTTAGGAATAGTTAATGCAAACAAAATGTCTGATTTCACCATCAATGGCAATTCTGTGAGCATGACATCACAAGCCAGTTAAAGCTGGTCTACAACTACACTCATAGAAAAAATGTTTCCATTTTACTCCATTTTGTCCCATGGCCAACTCTCACATTTAAAAGAGTAATAATACTTTAATTTCAGAGTTTTGATATTCTATTTCAAAGTACTGTGTAGTTAGTAAAATGTAGTTTTTCACACACCAAACTCTCGTTTTGGAGTACCGTTACTCTGATTATGGAGTTGGCCACAGGACAATGCATAACTCCAGAAATGGAGTAAAATGACAACTTTTTTCTATGAGTGTAGCTTATCCAGTTCTTATCCAAACTAAACTCTGTTTCCAAAACATTGCAAGAAACTCCCATTGGCTAGAGCCTTTTCCCAGCAATTGTTTACTGCACTTAAAAAAATAACTCGAAAAATGACCATAAAAGGGCATAAACGAACATAAACGAAGCTAAACAAAGATAAACGAAGATAAAAGAAGATAAACGAACATAAACGAACAAAAAAGACCACAAACAACCATAAAAATGACCATACTGTACATGGTAGTTTTTGGTGGTTTTTTGTGCAAGCAAACAGGCTCCAACCAATGGGAGTTTCTCGCAATGTGTTGGAAAGGAGTTCAGATAAAGTTTATCTAGTTTCAAAGTTGATAAGCCAGTTTAAGATAAGCTAGATGTGTTTGCACTATATTTATAAACCTAGACTAGAGAGTTAAACTAGCCTAACTTTCTAGTGCGAACGTAATATTAGGGGATTTTTGTTTTCAATCTATCTTTGGTATAACGGACCTTATGTTCATTTGTATAGATAAACAGGAAACCAATACAAACAACCAAAAACAAGAATTAAATGGCTTGAGGAACGAACTGGCATCAAATCTGTCCATATTTCCATACATCTGGAAAGTGGAAAACTTTGCTCAACTTCAAGCTAAGGCAATATCCGGCAATCAGCCGGTTGTACGCAGTGAACCCTTTTACAGCAATAAGTTTGGTTACAAAATGCGACTAGATCTGAATCCAAATGGCGTCGATGAGGGAGAAGGAACTCATTTATCTATTTATCTTCGAGTGATGAAAGGTCCAAATGATGCAATTCTCAATTGGCCAGTACAGTATTCTGCAAAACTTAGTTTGTTGGATCAGTCAAGGCAGAAGGATCATCATACTAGTCACATGGCATCAGATTTAGTTAGATGTAAAAGTAATTTTGATAGACCATCAAATGCAGTTAATTTAGGTTGGGGATTTACAACTTTTATTGCTTTGGATAAACTGAAACCTTTATATTTAGTTGATGATACAATTTTTCTCAAATTAGATTTAACTGTTTTGACTTAATTTTCATATACATTTTGGAAAGTCAAATGCTGCAACACAATAATATGGTCAATCTTAATACTTTTATTGTAAATTGTTTAACATTGACAGAATATCTTGTTTTCGAAAGCTGGGTTCTCACTTGCGATTTTTCCGCTTTATCGCGTGAATTCCAGGACACTGAAGTCAAAATTGCGCTATATTTTACCGCAAGTGAGAATCCAGCATTATTGTGATACTGGCCTATGTAAATACAGTCAAACCTGTGTAGTCCGAGCCTAAAAAATTGTGTCTGGTGTCCGGCCCGCATAGGTTGTCCGATTCACTGAGGTCCTGTAACGTGTCCTATGTCCGGACTGGGGACTGGCGCAGAATTTGTCCGGACCGCATAGCTGTCATTTTGGAACTATGTACGGACCACACAGGTTTGACTGTATATAATTTTTATCAGATCAATATCTGCATTATTTTTGTTCCTTTACTGTATACAGTAAAATAAACGTGTACTAATACAATAGGTGCATTCAATCTTAAATTTTTAAATCGTTTACACCAAACTGGCAGTGACAATTTTGATGTTATTTTTTATAAACTAGTAAGTTACCTATTTACTAAAGTCTGTTTCTATAACTTTGGAGTTGTGGCAACTTGCCGCTACATGGTGTTGCGCATAACATGTGACGGGACGGATTTGAGCGCGACATTCAAACAATGGCGCCAAAATCCAAGTATGAGTTACACGACAACAGTATCAAATAATATGTCGAGATAAGCCATGAAAAGGATCTAATTTTATTTGTAGAAGTATTTACAAGATATATATATAATAACTGGAATAAATTACAGCTTATTTGGTCCCACAAATGTATGACAGACACATTGGTTGAATTCCGGGCGGGCCGAGGGGCGCTGACTGGGACTTCAAGTCATCACACCCAAGGGGTAAAAATGTATTTTGGTTTTACCCTTCCGATAGAACAGCAAAACCAAAACCAAATAACACTGCAAATAAAAGGTTAGCAGAAGGTAAAAGAGGAGTGAATGGTCATCGATATTCTGATGACCTTGTTGGCATGGGAACCAAGCCCCGCGCTTCACTCAGCGCGTTATATCACTTTTGGGGCCCGGGGCCATGAGAGGGAGAGTAAACATAGCCAAATACAACTCACCTAAAGTCGGTACCGATCCTGTGTCGCTTCCCCAAGTTTCCTAAGTCCAACGGAGGGCCTTCCTGTCGCCCGTAGGCCGGTCGGCCCGCATGTGGCACTTGGCGACGGTCACTCGGGCTCAGCGGCCATAAAACAACAACCGTGTAGTGTCCGCGGTTCACCCGCGGTACATACATGGTTTATGCGCGGTAAATGACTGGTGTATGCGCCTCATATTCACCTCCATGGCCTATCAAGGCCATAAGGCACCATAGGTTATAATCCAAACCATTTTACAGGTAAATAATCACAGGCACAATAAACACAAGTCAACAACAAATCAGTTCAAGAGCAACAGCAAAAAGGCGAGGTACCAACTGTGAGTTGGCCCTTTTATACCCTACTCCACTCCTCTAAAAGGGAAAGTAAAGTATTTCATCCAATGGGGGATGTCCAGAGTGTGGTCATTTCTAACATCACCCATTTGGGATAAAGATGTCACTAACCCTTAGTGAGATATTCATTATAATATATGATGACTACATATTAAATAAATGTCAATCCAGTGTATTAGCTCCTTTTATTTATAGATTAAATTATATTTATCTATAAATAGAGTTCTAGGCATTTGTTGTCTGCAAGCCATTTGAGTTGCCGCTTCAGGTGCATTAGCGCGCCCTGGTGGCAATTCTTTACTGCTTTTACGGTTCGAGACCGTCACAAACAAAGTAGTTCTAAACCAGTCCAAACCGGTCGTCAAATGTTCGACCGGTCATCTATTTATCCAAGATGGTGGTTTCGCGCAGTTCGACCATCTGTTTATTCAAGATGGTAGTTACGCGCCGTTCGACCAGGCCATCTATTCATTCAAGATGGCGGTTTCACGCGATTCATTAAAAAATAACGCAGTGATCTTTCTGCGATGTTTCTGACGTCACAGCTAGCACTTCCCATTTTAAATGAATGGGGTATACATTACAAGTGGTAACATTTACCAAGTTTACATGAATTTGCTTTTCTGGAAAATGATGTCATTATTTATCAAGTGGAAAAGAAGTGGAAACTAGAGAGAATACTCCATTTTTTACTTTTCTCACTTGAGAAATGATGACGTCATTTTCCATAAAAGCACGTTCATGTAAACTTAGTAAAGCATGCAAATTCTCAATTTGGTCTCTTCATAACTTCAGCATTGGGTTTAAACTCAAAAATATTTTTCAAAAAATCTCTGAAAAATTATTTAAGTTTTATTTTAAACGCTGCTTGATCCAATGGACCAATAAAAACTGTGATGTCGTAAATTCTTTAAATCACAAAAATCCCTCTTGAGAAATCGTTTAACTAAAAAAATCCCGTTAAATCACCAAAATCCCATTAAATCACCAAAATTCCTTTAAATCACCAAAATTCCTTTAAATCACCAAAATTCAGTTAAATCACCAAAATTCGGTTAAATCACCAAAATTCGGTTAAATCACCAAAATTCGGTTAAATCACCAAAATTCGGTTAAATCACCAAAATTCGGTTAAATCACCAAAATTCGGTTAAATCACCAAAATTCGGTTAAATCACCAAAATTCGGTTAAATCACCAAAATTCGGTTAAATCAGCAAAATTTCCTCACCAATGGCCCATGAAAGCCACTATACTCTTTTCACCCATATACTAGGTTGGGTAAAATGTCTTTGGCTGGGAATTGGGAAGTGCATTAAGTCAGCAGCTCATTTTATTCCTTTTCCTTATTCCTTTATTTTACGCACATTCTAGGGCTATGAAACCATGATTTTTCGATTCAGCTCAACGAGAGAATTAAAATGAGATATCATAATGTAATAT
Organism: Strigamia maritima; assembly: GCA_000239455.1. NCBI lineage: Eukaryota > Metazoa > Arthropoda > Chilopoda > Geophilomorpha > Linotaeniidae > Strigamia > Strigamia maritima. The sequence goes on along the minus strand of JH430405.1, from coordinate 25,837 downwards.
CTACTTGCACTTTTCAGCCAATGATATTTTACCCAACCTTGGGGCGAAAGGAGATTTTTGAGGATTTACGACAACTTACTTGTTTGGAGATAAAGTGGATGACTAAAACGTCTACACTAGATGTTTTGTGGACCTTTTTTAAATTTCTTATTTTTCCGAAATATTATTATTTGACATGTTAACTTAAATTTTCGTCTCATTACATTTTCTATCGGTGCTTCGACCTGCGTCTACCGGGACGCATGACGCATGCGCGATGTAACCACATGTAAGGTTAGGCACAGGCCGAAGCTGGTCACAGCAATGGCGGAATTTAAGCAGTTCGGGATTTAACGATGGATGGACTTATTTATCGACTATTTGGAAGGTAGGATTTGAATTTTGTCTTTTAATTAATTATTGTAGAGATTCAGTATCAGTTTGTGTCACTGAACAATGGACATGGTCACATATATCGCATTCTCTATCGCATACCTGGAAATATACGTAGGGTACGGTACATCAGATGAGGGTTCGGATTGAGATATTAATTTAGGTTTCAAAACTGAATGAAAGAATGAAAAAACTTTACTTTTTAAATACCGGTATAACTTTTTGAGCAATAAAATTACTTTTCAGGTGAATCAAGAATATTTTTAGGGTGAAAACGATTTATTAACGAATTTTTGAGGATGAAATGAATTTTAAATGATTTTTTGAGGATGAAAATGAACTTTTGAGGTTAAAATGAATATTGAATGATTGTTTTTTTTTTTTAGTCTGAAAATGACTTCTTAATGAATTTTTGAGGATGAAATGAATTTTAAATAATTTTTTTGAGGTTGAAAATGACTTCTTCCCAGGTAACACCAAACATTTGAAATGTTGCTGCATTGTTCCAAATGGCACTTCTTCTAACATTGCTGCAGTGTTGCCAACAGGGCAGCAATGTTAGAAGAAGTGTCATTTGGAACAATGCAGCAACATTTGGTGTTACCTGGGTTAATGAATTTTTTAAGGATGATAATGAATTTTTAAGGATGAAAATGAATTTTTAAGGATAGAAAATGAATTTTTTAAGGATGAAAATGAATTTTTAAGGATGAAAATGAATTTTTTAAGGATGAAAATGAAATTTTTAAGGATGAAAATGAATTTTTAAGGATGAAAATGAATTTTTAAGGATGAAAATGAATTTTTAAGGATGAAAATGAATTTTTAAGGATGAAAATGAATTTTTAAGGATGAAAATGAATTTTTAAGGATGAAAATGAATTTTTAAGGATGAAAATGAATTTTTAAGGATGAAAATGAATTTTTAAGGATGAAAATGAATTTTTAAGGATGAAAATGAATTTTAAGGATGAAAATGAATTTTAAGGATGAAAATGAATTTTAAGGATGGAATGAATTTTAAGGATGAAAATG
>JH430405.1:10877-23231 GCA_000239455.1 Strigamia maritima | reverse complement strand
AAATGAATTTTAAGGATGAAATGAATTTTAAGGATGAAATGAATTTTAAGGATGAAAATGAATTTTAAGGATGAAAATGAATTTTAAGGATGAAAATGAATTTTAAGGATGAAAATGAATTTTAAGGATGAAAATGAATTTTAAGGATGAAAATGAATTTTTAAGGATGAAAAATGAATTTTTAAGGATGAAAATGAATTTTTAAGGATGAAAATGAATTTTTAAGGATGAAAATGAATTTTTAAGGATGAAAATGAATTTTTAAGGATGAAAATGAATTTTTAAGGATGATAATGAATTTTTAAGGATGAAAATGAATTTTTAAGGATGAAAATGAATTTTAAATGATTTTTTTGAGAATGAAAATGAATTCTTATTGAATTTTTGAGGACGATAATGAATTTTTAATGAATTTTTAAAGATGATAATGAATTTTTAATACAGTATTTTTGAGAGAAAAAAAGTTTTTTTTTGAATGAATTTTTAAGGATTAAAACGGAAAAGCCACTGAACGGTTCGGACATAATACCGACCGGACAACCCAACTAATCTCCAGCAATGCTAAAACCTTTGCGGTCCGGACGAACTGTCCAAACCCCTTAAGGACAAAAAAACCTTTCTACAGTCGCCGTCTGCTCATTGAACTGTCCATTGCCATCAGCACACAACAATTACACCTTACGTGAATGCTGATGCATGCTATACAAAACATAATCCCTGCTCGTTGTCATAAATCAAACCAAAAACAAACATGTAAGATGATAATTATTGTTACTTTTTATATTTTAAATGTTGTTAACAATAATTATGTTTTTTCTAGTGCTAACCCGTCAAAAATGACTGTTTGTTTTAGTCGCCCTTGTGCACCATCAAGTGCGATCAGCGGTCCCTGAAAACCTGAAAACTAATCTCGCTCGCTGCGCTGCTTCGCGAGATTAGTCCTGTGGCGGGCTAACCTAACCTTAACTGGTTTAATATGCGCTCCAACAGACACATCATTGTACTGCATGCGCCTGAAGTTTGGGTGTTGTTAAGACGTAGGGATTAGGGATTGGTGATTACCAATCAGGAATTAGGGATTACCAATCCCTAATCGGCCTAATTTTGTTTTTCCCAACCCCGATCTCGGGTCCAGTATCAGTAATCTTACGCAGCGCAGCGAGCGAGATTTAGTGATACTGTATGTACAATGAGGTTTACTTTATCGTTTTGTCATGCCAGTGTGCTATTGTTGCCTGTAACAGCCTAACCCCATATTGTAACAACACTACCACATTGCAGTGATACAGTTATTGATGTGGTTTGGGTATAGTGTTGCAGTGATTGTTGCTGCACATTGTATGTGGCGCTCTCGAACTGCATATACATGTATTGGATGTTTGTTGTGGTCCGATTTACGACAATGACAGCGTACTATTTTTTTATGTATCTGTACATCAGCATTTTTGATTGTTGTGCGCAGTTGGCGATGCGCAGTTCAATTTGTTCTTGTTTCGTGGGATGTCCTGACGACACAGGTTTGTACCGTATTCCCTCGGAAAGAACGGCATGCCGGATAATGGCTAATCCAACCAGGGTGCCGGAAAATTCGAATTTTTCGGCATGCCAGATAATTTGAGTCAAAAATAGTCCAAAATAGTCACGTATACGTTAGAGTATACAGTACATACGCGCATTATATTTAAGCTTTTTCACTAATCGCACTGACACATTGAAACAAAAAATGGAACGAACCACCAAGTAAGCGAAAACGCTTCAGTCACACATTAGAAAAGAAACTTGACCACTTGTTCTGAATATGTATGTTTTGGCGCTAATTCAATTTTTACCGCACGATTCGATTTTTACGGCATTGATTCGATTTTTACGGCATGCCGTTCTTTCCGAGGGAATACGGTATTAATTCTTGCCACACCTCTGAAAACGCTCTTTTCTGTTTATACACTTTTTGTATTTTTATATTTTATTTTTTGGTACAGCAATTTATAACATGGCACATAGAAAATATATGTACGAAAGCAAACAAAGTGCACTTGGTGTTTAACGAATAGTGAACTTCTAAGTTCTAACATTTAAATTACAGATCTCACATTATTACATCATCATACAAATAAAGCAATAAGCTGAATAACAAATTATTTTAAATGTAATGTTATGTGACCATATTATTTCTTCTTCAGCAATTGTCCCAATTGCATTAGCTGCCGCTTGAAGTAGGCTGACTAACATTTATTTGTAAATTGCACATGAAAAATAAAACTAGAACCTCATTTGCATTAAATGCAGAATTTGCATTAATAACTCATCTGGCCTTCAGTTCAAGTATAGTACAGCAATTAACGATACATTTTGATAGATAATTCTGCATTATATAAACACTATCCAACAATTTGGCAACGAAACTGAAAAGTGAACTTTTTTGCATTGTACTGAAAGTATATATTGCTGGTATCTTAGTTTAATCCTTTAGATGAGCTGAGTTGAAAAATCATTGTTTCCTAGCCAAAAAATGTGCACAACAATACAAAAACCCAAATGTAAATAATTTTTAAAAAATATTTTACAAGCGTTTTCGTTTGTTAACAATAACATGTACATTTTTGGACTACAAAACAATGATTTTTCGACTCAACTCAACTAGAGGATTAAAATAAGATATCACAATATATACTTTCAGTACACTGCATAGGTCATTAACCAATGGGAGTTTTGTGCATGAATTGATAAATAGAGTTCAGTATTTCTAAAGATGGATGTACTACAAAATGTGATTTACATTTAAAGTGCCTAATATACAACATTTGTGTTGAACTTACACTGTACGTCTACATCTATTGGGTAAAAGAAAAAGAAAGATTGTAATGGTTTCTTCACATTGAATGTAACGTAGCATAACCTACAAAAATTTAATGTAACTTAAGCAAATTAACATATGGTTTTGTTCACACTGTTTCCAGACTAAACCGACCGATCATGCCATATTGTTTTTCATGCGTGAAAGCATGAGTTCTCATTTGTTGCCATAATTTCTTAAGTTACGTTACTTTTTACTTTAAAATCAATTTTGAAGTAGGAACTTAAGTTTACGTTTGTAATTTTAAACCCACAATGAATTGTGCAGCCACCTTGCATTAAGTTACAGAGTGGTGTGAACACCAATGTGAACTAACCATTACAGTGCTATGAGGAAAAATATTATGTTGGAAACAATCTTCATGTACACAATGTAATGAGAAAGGAATTTTTTCCCAATCTTAACGATAATTACTGTACAGCAGATTGTCTGTCTAATAAAATAAAACAACCTACTGATTGTGAGTTTGCTATGGTAGGCTACTATATCAACTGCTGTAGACAATGTCAAAAATATAATATTATTTAAAATGAAACTTTATTTAAAACATTGAAATGTTCTCTTATGGTCTTGAGTGCATATCATAATATCTTGCAAGGAAAACTCAATTGATTTTAGGATTGTGTCTTACCATATTTTTTTATATACGTATATTAGAGAGTTTGCAGGAGGGGATTTAAACATTATAAAAATAATAAATTCAGCAAACCAATTAATATTTCATGAGATGTCAACTGATTTTTTTGTTGAAATTTTTGAAATTTTTTTTGACATTATTAGGTCTTGTTCTATTTATTAACACGAGACTGAGATTTGTTTTTTCAATATGTTTTTCATTGACTTTATAATTAAAATTTTCCCGTTAACCCGTGAAATCATGATGAATGGCGTTAAATCTTAGCTGAAATCCCAGTTAAATCAAATTAATCTGTGAAATCCCATTAAAACATGTGTGCAATCATGTCAGATAAAACTGAGTCTGACCAGGATGCAGGATATTTGGCAGACAATCAATCCCAATGCAAGAACACAAAAAATTTGTCAAAACATGAAAAACGGAAAAATATGCAATACAATCTTAGTGATTTTCTTGTTTCAGCCCCCAGTAATCATATTTTGAGGTTTTTTTGAAGTGGATGGCATCGTTTAATCGTGATATCAATCCTAGAATCCATCGGTCTATACAGCCATTTGCAGTTTTGCAAAATTCGTTGTCGCACATTTGCAGTTGTGGGCGGGACTATACTCTATTTATTATTTCGTGCGCGAAACTCCCATTGGTTAATGACCTATGTTGTACTGAAAGTATATATTGTGGCATCTTATTTTAATCCTCTAGTCGATCCGAGTCAAAAAATCATTGTTTCATAGCCAAAAAATGTGCGCAACAATACAAAAACCCAAATGTAAATAATTTTTAAAATATTTTACAAGCATTTTCATTTGTTAACAATGGCATGCACATTTTTGGACTACAAAACAATGATTTTTTGACTCGGATCGACTAGAGGATTAAAATAAGATGCCATAATATATACTTTCGATACAACATAGGTTATTAACCAATGGGAGTTTTGCGCACGAAATGATAAATAGAGTATAGTTATAAACGGGAAGGCTTCGGATTGGCTCTACTATTTTTATATCGATCGTGAAGGAATTGGAGGTATGAGGTTTTCCTTATAGTTATGAGTTTATAACTCATAACTATAAGGTTTAATGCAGTGGCACAAACTCTCTAATATATAGTGTGGGTCATCAGTGCAAACTGAATGGATGGTTAGGTTTGATGGGATAGGTTTCGAATGTGAACAAAATGTTGATGGGAAAGGTAATATATTTTTACTTTTCTCTAGATCTTTATTTTGTGATATAAGAACTTTGCATTGAAATTGACTTTAAAACACCTAGACAAAATATGAAATTACTAAACACCAGATATTTGATAAAGTGGCCAAATACTCAGTCCCTGAATGTGAAGTTTGATAAACCAAAAAAGTGCCCAAAATGATAGTTATACAATAAACACAGAAAACAAATTGGTATATATATGATTTGGATTAAAATATAAGAATTTGATCATGGCTATCACAAAACAGTTTCATGTTCTGCAATTTCTTTTGACACAGATTTATAGTAATGTTGTTGTTTGTGGTACTCTGATACTTCTACTGGCTCATTGGTTTCAAGGTGATTTCTTGTCATGTCCCGAGTTAGGTATTGAGTTTCACTTGCCCTAATAAAAGAAATATAAATAACATCAAATATGGAAGACATTAGGTGCGTTCAATCCTGAAAAGAAAAGTCACTTATTTGCCTGAAATGACTTTTAAAAGGCAAATATGATGTAATTTATAGAAGTGACTTAAGTGACTTTAGAGAAAAGGCAAATACAACTCACTTCTTTGCCTTACAGAAGTCACTTCTTTTTACTGCACATGCGCAGTGCTCACATAAAATAGCTTTAGTGGCATCCATCTTGGAAATGATTAGATCGTTGATGTTTTTCGGCTCCAAATTGAAGTTTTAGCGAATAAATTCTGCTAATTTTGTAGGTGGGGACTTTATTCAACAACATTCAAATGATCCTTTAAGAAATCAGCATGAAAATAGGTAAGAGTTGCGAAAAATGACGACAAATCGGGTGTGAACATTACCGAACATCGTGGCCGTGGAACGTGCACCTACGTTCGCGACGATGTTCGGTCATGTTCGTACCCGATTTGTCGTCATTTTTCGCAAATTTTATCTATTTTCTAGCAGATTCTCATGAAATATATTAGCCAAGATGAAATGGACAATTTATCAACGAAATCTAATTTTTATTCCACAAACAATAAAAATACAAATGAAAATGCATGAACAATTTAAGTGTGTTCATTGAGGCAGATAAGGAGAAGTGACTTTCCATAAGGCAGATAAGGAGAAGTGACTTCTCCTTTTCAGGATTGAACGCACCTAAACTCCGTTTCCAAAACATTGCGCGAAACTCCCATTGGTTGGAGCCTGTTTGCTTGCACATTACTACAAAATACCTTCAAAAACTACCATGTGTGGTCATTTTTATGATTGTTTATGGTCGTTTTTTGTTCGTTTTATGTTTGTTTATCTTCGTTTATGTTCGTTTATGCCCTTTTATGGTCATTTTTCAAATTATTTTTTAAGTGCATAAAAATATTACTAGGAAAAGGCTCTAGTTAATGGGAGTTTTTTGCAATGTTTTGGAAACGGAGTATACTATGATTTTATAAACAGAATTTGAATAAAACTTAATTAATCAACAATATAAATCTTCCAATTAGGTCCCGGGTGCTTATTTATTCCATGGCCCAGGTAGTAATTAGAGACTGAATGGAGAATTTACAATAACTTAAAGTCTGTCTACATATTTTTATAGTCCATATTGGATTGGCTGGGACCTTTTCACGCAACTATATGTTCCAAAGCGGGGTCACATAATCTCATCACGGTAAAACATGTACATATACAGGGTGTCTTAACTAAGGGTGTTAAGTTGAATTTTCTTTCATACTGTCTATCCTAGGAAAAATCTGTAGCGTAAATAGTAAAGTGGGTATTTCAAAGTTAATGGCGATGTAAAATTTGACCTTTGATCTCTAGAAGTGGCCTTTTTTAAAACTTTTTAAACGTTTGAATTAGCGCTAAATACTCAATTAGAAAGTTGTAGGCATGGTCTAATTAGTCTAATACATAGTTTAATGAAACATTTTCTCATAAAAATTATATATTATGTGTAAAATGTTCCCAGCCAATCTGATATGGACTATAGTTATGAGGACAGAATATAGTAACTTACTTCTTTGGAGATAAAGTGACATGACTAAAACGTCTAGATGTTTGTGGGTCTTTATTTTGTAATTCACATTCCAAAATCGATATGCGAAGACGAGCCACATCCAATTCTTGTCGTATTTTCCACAAATACATATCACATACTGGATCATTGCATTTGTGTATTTTTAACAAGTCTTGAGCTACAGACACAGCTCCTCTAAAAGTTAATGACCTGGCCATGCTCTATGAGATATAAAAAAATTAAGTTTTTAGTTTTCTGTACAAGTACACAGTTAATGTCCTGTAAACCAGACACTTTTGGGGACGTAACAGACTACCGTCTTCCACCGAACCCCTGTGTTGTATTTAGATTTTTTTTGAAAGCTAAAATTTTCGAACTTTTAAAAAAAATCGAATACAACATCTCTTAAAATATAACACTCGGGGTGTTATATTTGAATAACACACCTGGGCATTATATTCAAATAATAAATAAAAAAATGTCATGATAATGAAATAATAATGTATAGTCAGTAGTTAAACGTTTATTTATATCCTACATTACTGCAGGATGGAGTACAAACGTTCTACGTACGCACAGTTTTACGTATGCAGACTAAAAAAATTTTGGTTTCTTATTATAACACCCGGGTGTTATAATCAAAATACAACATTCCTCAGGTGTTGTCTTCGATTAACTCTCCCAGGTGTTAGGTTTGGCGGAAGACGGTAGCGCCAGAATGATCTGGAGCTTTCATTGCGCATGACTGGCTATAGGCTATAGCAACATACACACACAGAAAATAGTGTAATTTTAGCCCATTTCTAGAGTTGTCCTGTCCTGTGGCCAACTCCATAGTCAAAGTAATGATACTCCGAAAGCGGAGAGAGAGAAAGAATTAAGTTTATAGACTCAAATGGCCATACACGTCTTTAATCTGACATACTGAAACTGACTAAGTCTCAGCTGACCAAAAACTGTTCAGTGTTCAGTTTTTGGAGCTCTGGACATATAAGAAGTGAAGTTTGTGTCCGGTCTAGAGGATGTTTTACGGTCAAAAATATTACAAGGCTAATGAGAGAACAGCAACCACCACTATCGGTTTTTGCCAAATGTTTCCGGACGTATTTAAAGTAAATATGTTCCAAAATCATCAATGACACAGCAAGAAGAATTCCACAGGATAGAAGTAGAAACGCACTTGTGAACTGGTCCAGTGATAAAGGGTTACTGGAACTACGGTTCTTTTTTGCTGGGCGACAACCACCTGATAACCAAAACCTCTGCAATCTTTCTAAATCTCCTGCAAAAAAATGTTACAAACGACTTCGCTATAACGAGGTTGGATTGTAATCAGTAAATTACCATTGTCTTTATAGACCAACATCTGGCGATTGAACAATTTCAAATATTTAGAGTTCTTCATAAAAGCAATTCCATATCCTGTTCTTGAGTACCACGAACCCACAGTTAGTAATTTGCAGTCGTCATCTTGGCCGACTAAATGTTGCAGAACAGTTGCATCGTATATAAATGCATCTAAGGTGCTAGATTTGAAAAAAATGTTAATTTTAAGTAATTAACAAGAAATAATGTTATAATGTCAAACCCATTTTTAACTGCTTCCATTCCTTCATTTACATTTTCTTGATTGTAAGGTTTCATGTATTCGTGAATTTGCGGCAAATTACGCTGAATTATAACATGTGTATTGGAATATGGCACTGTTCCATAGCGAAATGGCGGCTCAACAGCCAAAGGATTGGCCAACTGTAATAAAATATCTTTATTTATATATCAATATTTCCACACAAAAAATCACACCGACTTTAGGATCTTCAACTCCAGATAATTTGTAATATTCTTCTCTGGTGATCATGAAAGCAGCCAAATTGGCTGTGTAGATAGCTATAAACACTACAGCAAACATAGCCCATACTGAAGCCATATATCTTGCTGTATAACCTCGAGGACAATCCACATTGACTGCTGCCCCAAACAAAATGGCCCATACAAGCCAGTATGTCCGAAATAAAGAAAAGCGGTGATCTGAAAAATATAGTTCCAGATAGAGCGTTCTTTTTTCTGACTTTTTCATTTCCCGGGAATTGGGAAAGGAAATGTAAAGCTTCTCGGGAATTCCCAGAAGCTAAAAAAAATTCAGAATCACAACATTTTTAATTTCAAGATACACTCTGGAACTTCCAGAGTGTATCTTTAAAGTTTTTTTAAAGTTCCAGAGTGTACTGTATTCCCTCGGAAACAACATCATGCCGGTAATTACGAGTCTGACTAGTTTTTGACAAGTAGACAACTGGTCAATTAATAATCAAATAAACAAAATATCGGATAATTCGAATTATTCTGCACCTTGGTCAGATTCGCCATTATCCGGTATGCCGTTCTTTCTGAGGAAATACTGTAATACTTGGTTCACAGCAAAGAAAATCCAAGTGGATCTAAAGTTTGTTCGCGTAACTCTACTACCCCTGGTCAAAAGTATTGAAACAGGCACTTTTTTAAAGTCAGAAAAATGGAAATTTCTTAAAAGCTGTAATACTGACAGACAAATGGTTTTAAGAGGATTTATAGGAATAGTAGAGCTATCATTTCATGTAAAATGTTTGAAGATTGATTAAGTAGTTACTGAGAAAAAAATTAAAAACCACCAAAATCAGGTTTTTGCAATTTTAACAATATCTCGAGAACCGTTGAAGATAAAATTAAAAATTAAACTGATCTAGAATGTTCAAATTTTAGGGCAACTTTTCTAAATTGGATGTATGGGTCTGCAAAGCCCTCAAAAAAGTCATAAGGAAGCTATGTAATTGTTGTCAACAATCAAAATTTTTAAAAAATCATTGTGACCAGAATTCTGGATGAATTAAGTCGTACATTTTGAATGTGTTAGAGGTATGTACGCAGTTAAACATCCTGAAGTATCATTGGATTTGGAATAAAATTCTGGTTACACTAGGTGCGTTCAATTGTAATTTGCTTTTGCCGATTTCCCCGCTATCAAACCGGAAATTGACGCACCTCATGTCATAAAAATGAAAGCGGTTTTTATGATGTCAGGTGCGTCAATTTCCGGTTTGATAGCGTGGAAACCGGCGAAAGCGAATTACAATTGAACGCACCTAATGATTTTTTGGAAATATTGATTCTTGACAATGATTACGTAGCTCCATTATGACTTTTTTTTGAGGGCTTTGCAGACCCATACATCCAATTTAAAAAGGTTTCCCTGGGAATTGACCATCCTAGATCAGTTTAATTTTTAATTTTATCTTCAACGGTTCTCGAGATATTGTCAAAATTGCAAAAACCTAATTTTGGTGGTTTTTAATTTTTTTCTCAGTAACTACTTAATCAATCTTCAAAAGTTTACACGAAATGACAGCTCTACCATTCCTATAAATCCTCTTAAAACTATTTGTCTGTGAGTATTACAGCTTTTAAGAAATTTCCATTTTTCTGACTTCAAAAAAGTACCTGTTTCCATACTTTTGACCAGGGGTAGCATAGACCATATGGGATTAGCAGCTCTTTGTTCTTTATACTGCTACTTCCTTACTAGTACTGATAGTGTGAACAATAGTGGAAATCCACTGTGATGCTGGGCGCAGACATGCAGCGATTTGCATTTCAATTTTCATCCCAATAGCTGATGGCTCTGCGCATGCGCAGAAAAGTCACTTTGTTGCACGATTAAGGAATGTACTTTTGAAAAAAGTACAGCCACCATCTACTTTTTTACCAGGTGATGCAAATTGCATCCAATGGGATGCAAGTATTGTGTCATATGTTCTAATTGCTCCATTTAGTTTGTTTTTTATCAACAATTGTCCAAAATATTTGTTTATATGACGTCATATTAACAAATATTTGGAACAACAGGTGTTAAAGGTCGTGGTGTTATTTGTTATAGCAACAAATATTTTGGAACAATCGATTCGCGCCAAGTCTGCTGTAGCAGAGGCGATTACTGTCGCGAATCGTGGGACAAAAACGCTATGTGATGCGAAATTGCTGCATGTTTGCGCCCAGCATTACTGTAGTCTTTTGCGCTGTAGTCTTTCTGCGTGATCTTATCTCTCAGATTAATGAGAGCCTGAAAAACCTGTTCAGTTATTTAAAGGGAAAACTTTTTAATTTGATCTCGTAACAATTGCCAAATTTCGAGTACTATGTATTTGATTAGAGAATATATGTAGACAACATTGCAATGTTGTTTCAAGGTCTTGGTCCAAGCTTACCTCTTGGGGCTTGAAGTTTCATTCCATATCCTGATGGGCTGAGCCATTCAAATAGGAAAATAGAGAGTGCAGCAACTTGAATACCAATAACCAAAATAAACAACCAGGATATGTTGTCAAAAGGTTCTGTAAACAGAAGCATGAATTTAAAACTGGTTTTATCAAATTGAATTTTATATTTCCAATAAGTCTATGGCTTGGACAACCAATACAGTACGGTATACTACAATCCAGCCTCGTTATAGCAAAGTTACCAGAAGCAAGAGCTTATTGTAGCAAAAAAATCTTATCACATGTGGTTCATGAAAACTGTTTTGTGTAAATTTCTCCAAGTTAGGGGTAAATGGTTTTGTAGGGAATGGGCCGTGGCGAAGAGAATGGTCACATAATCTTTGACCTTGGAAGTACCTTTTAAGGTAATCACAATGCTATCTCGGAAATTGTGTGTCAAGTTCCAATTAGTTAGTTGTAGAGCATGGTCTAATTGGTTTCAAAACATAATTCAATGAAAACTATTTCGTATGAAAATTATGAGAAAATTCAGGCAGAAAACATGTAGAACTGCAGAGAAGATCAAGTCAATAGAAATGAAAACTGGTTTACTTCAAAATAACATTTTTTTTACGTCAGTTTATTCTTGCATGTTTTCTTCCTGAATTTGTGCAGGTGGTTTTACACCATAATTTTCAAAGGCAAATGTTTTCATTAAATTATATTTTTAGACCAATTAGACCATACTCTACAACTTTCTAATTCTACTTAGAACTTGGTAGCTACGATGTCCGGTTTCCTAGATATCATTGAGATTATTTTGAAGGGTCATTTTATTCCGGAACGTGATGACCAGGGAGCTCTTACAGGTTATGGAATTAAACTGAATTGAATTGAATTGACATGCATCCATCTACCCCAACTTGGAGAATTTTACAGGAGACAGTAGGTGTGGGATATCTTAAGTAAAGATATCTAAAGTAGGAGGTTTCAGATGAATATGACGTCAAATACATCATATCCTGCCACTTTAAGTCAACTACACACTTAAGAATTTTTTCAGGCAATATTGAATGCAACTTAACTGAGCTTAATTGCCTTAAGCAAGTCATTTGCTATAACTATGTCCAAAACGTCAAATGTGATGAGTCATTGTCAACTTGGCAGTTAAGTCAACTAATTTAATTTCTCTAAATTAAATTGAACGCATCTAATTTTTATGAACGAGGTATAACGAGGTTGTACTGAATTTTACGTGCAAAATTTTAAAAAGTGAAGTCCCTCCAGATTGGACATTAGCCAGTCGAAAATTATACAGTGATGCTAGGTTCCCACTTGGCAGAAACTCGGACAGAAAATTTTCTGCTGCAGAAAATTTTGAGAGAAAAGTATGTTTTTCTGTCGTTGGTTCCCACCTGTGGACTGAAAAGTGGGCAAAAAAGTGCAAAAAAGTG
>JH430405.1:0-10800 GCA_000239455.1 Strigamia maritima | reverse complement strand
AAAATTACACATTTATTTACGACAAAAATTTGAATGATGATATTATTTACGTGATCATAATTTAATGTAAAGAAAAAATTTTAAAATATCAACATCACTGTTTGTTCCTCTACAATTACGAGAAAACGCCAGATTCTGACCACTCAAACATAATAAACATACTGTATTACCAGTTTACAATACAGAGTTTGCGGAATGTACTTTTCCCTTATAATTATAACTTTTTTATGGTTATAAATAGTGTACACAAAAGAAAAAATTTTTTTCTCATAACAATCGACAGTCAACAAGCTACGATTAACATTTCAAAAATAAAATAACAATGTTACAAAATAATAATATTTATTTTATTTTTTTTATTTTGTAAAGTTTTTATTTAATTTTTGAAATGTTAATCGTTGCTTGTTGACTGTTGACCGTCATGAGAAAAAAAAAAGAAGATATTATACAATATTGTAAGCTGGTAATATGTTTGTGTAGTGATGAGTTGTCATAATCTGGCCGGTGATGTTCATATTTAAATTTTTTCTTACAATTGTATATTAAGTGAAAATAACTATTTTTATTCCGTTTAATTAAAAAATTATGATCACATAAATATTATCATCATTCAAATTTTTGGCGTAAATAAATGTGTCACTTTAGGTTTTAAACAGGTTCATCTCTTTCAAGTAATTAAAAAAAAATAAAAAAAATAAAATAATAAAAAAAATAAACAAAATAAAAAAAATTTAAAAAAAATTAAAAAATTCACTTATTCACATTCACATTCACATTGCATATTGCGATTGCATATTCGCGCTTATTACCCGGCTCCGCCAACTAAGTGCACTCAGAGCCCAACAAAATGATCGGTCGCTTTTAATTGCTCGATTGCCGCCTGCTTTGGCCTTGCAAATGAGCAAATGGAAATCATTTACTTTTCTCTGTTTATTTCAAAATAGACATGTAGACTATTTTTTTTTACAAGAGCTTTCAATGCTGAACTGAGATCTAAAGTGAGCACCAAAACATGCAGAAAGCAAGCAAATTTACAATAAAACTAAAAAATAAATTTTGTAAGACTAATTAACATCAACAATAAAATATGTCAAACAGAACTAGAATTATATCATCAATAACACTCAATTTTTTCAGTAAACTGTTGTGAACATACTGCTTGTGAAGGATTTGTGATGATAGCAAACTGTTTACAGCGCCATCGGTTGGCGTAATTGTATGCTATTTATACTAGAACCATTGCCAGTAGTACAGTTGAGTGACCATTCTATCAAAGGACCATGGTAAAGCCGACCAATTTTTTTTTGAAATGTTTTGTTACCATGAGGCCCATTTATAATAAAAAAAGTTTGATTTTGTCCAATCATAAAAAGTTTACCCATCCTTGGTCTAGATGGTGTTCACTTCAATTCTATTTACTTTCCCTGAGTCTAGAAAAATAGTACTTTGGCAAAAACTGTATAAGTTTGATAAATTATTTAACCCTCGGATAAGCAAGCTTTAAAAACAACATTAGTGGATAACCCATAGACACAATCATGTTCATATTTCGGGTCAAGTAGTTAAAGCGCTGTTGCATTTGGTTGAAAAAACTGCCGCTGTTGGCGCTAGTTTTTTCCAAAAACGGCCACTGCACATGCGCACAGAGTTTCATCTTTACTTGGCTTTCCTGCTTCACAATCTTTTTTCAATGTGATCGTCTGCTAGTAACCCTAAACAGAAGCGCTTTAGCCAATATGCAGTGAAGCCGGCTTTTTTTTTCTGCAGGAGTTTTAAGGGGCTAAAATTTGCCGATCAATTATTTTAATAAATATCAAAGCAAATACTTCAAATTTTTTTTATATAAAGTTTATTAGTATTTAAACAAAGTCAGAAAATTTCAGCTTCATAAGATAAGTCAGAAAATTTCAGCTTCATAAGATAAGCCAAAAAAAAATTTTCCTATTCAATAAAAGAGCTGAACACAATTGTGTCATAGGTTGCCCATCTAAGGGTTAAAGAATTAATTGTGTGCTGTATTACGTTGACCAAACCATTACAATTTATCTTAAAAATTACCTAAAAAGGCTTTGGGAGATACAATTCCTGTTCTTTTTGCTACCATAATAGCAATCCCTGTTTCCATAAATGCTTCACTAAAATCGACAACTTCTTCTCGATAAGAATTTATTTTAATAGCAGACATCACGATATCAGCTTTCTTCTGAAGCAAAGTTCCTATTAATCCATTCCATTTCCCACCCTAAAAAAAGTAATTTAAAGTTTCTATACTCTATTTAGCATTTCGTGCGCGAAACTCCCATTGGTTAATGACCTATATTGTACCGAAAGTATATATTGTGGCATCTTATTTTAATCCTCTAGTCGATCCGAGTCGAAAAATCACTGTTTCATAGCCAAAAATGTGCGCAACAATAGAAAAACCCAAATGTAAATAATTTTTTAAAAATATTTTACGAACATTTTCATTCGTTAACAATGGCACGCACATTTTTGGACTACAAAACAATGATTTTTTGACTCAGCTCAACTAGAGGATTAAAATAAGATGCCACAACATAAACTTTCGATACAATATAGGTTAGTAACCAATGGGAGTTTCGCGCACGAAATGATAAATAGAGTATAGAACACGTTTAAAAAATCATTTTGTATCCCAAACAGCTAATTTGAGCTTGGTGAGGGACATTGTTGCAACTACCGGCAGGGCGTTGGTATTCCTTATGTTAAATGCTTAAAGGGTTTACGACATCAAATATTTTATACCTGAATAATTTAAATACCTGATTAAATTTTATACCTGAATCCTTTAAAATGGCCTAAATGATTTTTGTTTATTTTTTAGTTATTGGAAGATGTTTAAAAAAATCATTTTATATGTCAAACAACTCGTTTGAGCAAGGTGAGGGACATTGTTGGCCACTGCTAGCAGGGCGCTGTTTCTGACGTTACAGTTGGTATTCCTCATGAGTCATACCTGATAACAATTACTAAGTTTACAAGAACACGCATTTCTGGAAAATCATGCTTGGTTCCCACTTGGCAGAAACGGAGCAGAAAGGGGAGATTTATGCTTAGTTCCCACTTGGCAGAAATTCCGGCAGAAAATTTTCTGCTGCAGAAAATTTTGAGTGTAGAAAGCAGCAGTGTTTACAAATTGCTTTCCTTAGCTAGCATCCATTTTTAAATTCTACTTTTCTGCACTTTTTGCCCACTTTTCAGTTCACAGGTGGGAACCCACGACAGAAAAACATACTTTTCTCTCAAAATTTTCTGCAGCAGAAAATTTTTTGTCTGAGTTTCTGCCAAGTGGGAATCAAGCATAAATGCTTATTAATGCTTAGTTCCCACTTGGCAGAAATTCTGGCAGAAAATTTTCTGCTGCAGAAAATTTGAGTGCAGAAAAGTATGTGGACTGAAAAGTGGGCAAAAAAATGCAGAAAAGTAGAATTTAAAAATGGATGCCAGCTAAGGCAATTTATAAACACTGCTGCTTTCTACACTCAAAATTTTCTGCCGGAGTTTCTGCCAAGTGGGAACTAAGCATTATGGCCAATTTTCAGATTACGGCAGAAAATAGTGGGCAGAAAGAGTAGACTATTTCTATTTTTTCTGGAGCAGAAATTATTTCTACCCAATCAAATGACTTTCTGCCCAATGACATCAACTAAGCCCCTCCTTCATCTCAAGACTTGTCAACACTTGTCAAAATGGCACCTGCCAGGAAGCAATCTAAAATTGACAACGAACTTAGGGTTTACCCATTTCCTTTTTGACACAGGAGCCATTGCTATAAAGACAATGGTCTAAAGGACAACAGGTGGACTCTGATTTCTCAAAGCTTAGCCTGCACATCTAAGTATATTTTTTCTACATGCATTTTAACACATGTTTTTGTTTTTAAATGACTAGCGAATAATTATTATAATTGTTAACTAGCAGTGTTTACAGCAATTCCCTTAATCCCCTCTATGTGATGGGGATTTGATTTTTTGAGTTTTCTGCTCACCATTTCCTCTGGTGGGAACTCCAAACAGAAAAATTTAATTTTCTGCACTCAAAATTTTCTGCAGCAGAAAATTTTTTGTTGGGAGTTTCTGCCAAGCATGATGTCATCATTTATCAAGTGGAAAAATGGAAACTAGAGTGAATACTCCATTTTTTACTTTTTTACTTGAGAAATGATGACGACATTTTTAAGAAAAGCGTTTTCATGTAACTAGAGTAAATCGTGCATATTTTCGGTTTGGCCTCGCTACTTTTTCATATTGTCGTCTGCTCGTTTTTAAACTTCAACAAAAAAATCTCTGAAAATTTAGTTAAAGGTTTTAAATGATGCTTGATCTAATGGACCAATAAAAAACACGATGTTGTATAAACCCTTTAGTTACTATAAGCTAATTCAAATCTTTTAAAAAAGCTAAAGTTTTTCCTAGTAGCACATTACGCATTAGCAACGTGTAATGCTGTTATGCCATCTTGGAATAGGACTTAAACTTTTTGCCACCAGTTAGCACTAAGATCAATTTCTGAAAGGTCTTCAGACGAAGACCGAAACATCATCCTAAAACTCTTAACTAATTAACTGAACTATTTTCAATTATGTTTTAGTGTAGGCTATAGGGTGCTTTTTGTTTTGTATTATAAGCAGTGGCAAATTTTTTTCAGGATAATATTGATTTAATTTTTTTTCTTCATTTATATTGTATTGTTTTATTTATTATCATACTGTTCAACATTAATGCTTAGTTCCCACTTGGCAAAAACTCCGGCAGAAAATTTTCTGCAGCAGAAAATTTTCTGTCGGAATTTCTGCCAAGTGGGAACTAAGCATAAAGTTATAAAAAAGAATATATGTTAGAAAAAAAAATTGTCTACTTTTCTAATTTTTTTGAATTAAAAGAGAGAAAGAGGAAAAAATTATTTAATTAAAAAGATTCTATTTTTGATAAGAGATTTTGTGTGTTGGTAGAAGCTGAAGCTGGATTAAGAAATAAATGAGAAAAAATAAAAGGGCTTTTATGAAGGATTTGGGGTTTTCACCAAACTTTGAAATTGCCTGGACTGGTTGAAATAAAATGGACAGCACAAGAGACAGTGTTGAAAATCACCTAATATACATCAAGAAATTGGCACATAAAAGACAAATGAAAAAGAAAATGGATGAGGATTTTATAGATATTTAAGGTACCGTATATTGGTGTGAGTTCGAGCTCTTTATGCTTAGTTCCCACTTGGCAGAAACTCGGGCAGAAAATTTTCTGCTGCAGAAAATTTTGAATGTAGAAAGCAGCAGTGTTTATAAATTGCCTTCCTTAGCTGGCATCCATTTTTAAATTCTACTTTTCTGCATTTTTTTGCCCACTTTTCAGTCCACATACTTTTCTGCACTCAAAATTTTCTGCAGCAGAAAATCTTCTGCCGGAATTTCTGCCAAGTGGGAACTAAGCATAAAAGAGTAAATTAATAATAAGTTCGTTCTTAGTAAGATATTATTTTTTAATGATATTGTACTACACAAATAATTCTCTACAACTTTCTAATTGGAAATTTTGTCTAACCTCAACAGTTTTTAAGATGCAGTATAGAAAAGTTATTGTTGTAATCTTTTGATGATTGTTTTCATATCTCCATTGAAAGCCACATTAATTAAGAAATAATTAAGAAATAATTAACAGCATTAGCAGAATTTGTGTTAGTTGTCTATTTGAGGGGTTTAGGCTTTTGGACCATCTTGTATATTTGTAAAATCACATGTTGAAAGTAGGTTTTTCTACAGGTATTGTACTAATGTGCCTTAAACAATTATTTTATTATGTGCTTAAAAATTTTTATTTTGTTTTAGTTTATTTTAATGCCTTGATTACACTTGTCGGACTATTAGAAAAATTTGCTTCTTGACATTTAGTATGATCGGAAAGAGGACTTCACACTTGCTAACCAATCATGAAACAATAGATTCAACTCAACCGAAATGTGAAAACTCTGTTTTACGCGTGCATTTGCTTTAATTATTATTTTTTGATTTATTCCATAATATTTACTTATTTGTGTGTTTAATTAGTTTCTAATTTGTTTTTCATTTATATTTGATTTGCTTATGATTTTAAGATTTATTAGTGTATTAATTTATACCTGGTTAGTTTCCCTTTAATTTTGTTATATTTTAGTTATGTCAAATTTTGTGTATTTTGTTTGAACTTAGTGTTGTTGACCCTTTTTAATTGTATTGGTCAGCTAGTGACGTTTCACATTTTTGTAGTTTGTGTTTTGGCCACTAATTGTTTTACCCCTGTTAATCCTTTGGTGACCCGAATAAATTAGTTGTTCTTTTTCCCTTACTTGGGTGTAAGTTGTTTTATTTTCATGTGCTAAACATTTTCTAGTTAAAGTACAAATAAGACTATAGTTTTTTTCCTAGGGCAATTTAACAAATATAATTGATTTAATATTTAATTGTGGAAACTTTAAAAATAGTTTACTTACATTTGAAAAGGTTTTTTTATGGTGCCGAAACCCGGGAATTAACATCAAACTTCAAGATCAACTCACATCAATCAAAATCATCAGGAAATCATCATGGTGAGGAATTTCGATATAAAATTAAGAACATTTAACGCGCACAACGTGGCGATTGAGCAGTTAATCAATGAAGTCAATGTGCGTTTGGGTCAAGTGGGAGCCGCCATCTTGCCAAAGGACACCTTAACCCTTTGGCTCGAACAATTGGAACAAAAGCATGTGCGCGCCATGACCGCCTACGAGGCCGCAATGGCCGTAGAAGAAATTACTGATCAACAAATTGATGATTTAGTCGCCAATCTGGACTTATTGAGCGACAGATATTTGACATCAAAGGCCCTGTTGATCAAATATACAGGTGAAAATTACCCCATTGCTCCCATAATTCCGCAAGCTATTCCACAGGTACAGAACAATGGAAACCATAAAAGAAAACCATTAGAAATACCAAAATTTGATGGGAAAAAGCCTGAAAACTGGACCGCATTTTGGAAGACTTTTCAAATACAGGTAGACAGTGATGGGGGACTGGACGAGGAGCATAAATTTCTGCACCTTAGGAACAGTTTGGTTGGTGAAGCACTTGAAGACGTGCGTTCACTAGAGATCAATGCAGCCAATTATGCAGTAGCCACTGCCCGACTGGCCAAAAAATATGGCGACCCTTCCATCCTCGAGGACCGATTCATCAACAATCTGACGTGCTTACCTGCGCCTAAGGGGGAGCGAGACCGTACTGGACTCCAAAAACTCCATTCTTATGTGGAGTCAAATTTGGAAAATTTAAAAAATGTTAAGGTTGAACTAAAAGAAATAGAAAAAATGCTCTTTCCAGGTTTAGCAACAGCAGTACCCCGTTCAATGATGAAAGAGTTTGACAAGGATCATAAGGGTGAGCGTTCAGTTCGAAAATTGCTTGACTGGTTGCAGATCCAAATCGAAGTGGATGCTAAATTTGATGCCATGGCCGCCAACACTAAAGCATTGACCATTAACGCGAGCAGTGATGAGAAGAAGACTAAATCTTGGCGAAAAAATAAAGAAAAGAAATCAGGATCAGTCTCTGCACTGCCCGTACGTACTACTTATGATAAATGTCAGTTTTGTAATGCAGCTCATGACCGGAAGGAGTGCCCTTTGTCTGTTCCTGAGCGCATAAAGATAATTGTGGCCAAAGAAATTTGCCAACGCTGTCTGGGTCGGAACCCCCACAAAACCACTGAGTGTAGGACATCCATGAAGTGTCATAAATGCCAGGGTAACCATCACATTTTGATTTGCGACGGAAAGGTGCCGACTTCGCACTCAGCTGCTGTGGGAGCCCTAACCACCATGGTCATCCGCTACTCTGCGCCTCGATACGAGTTCTTGATGTCACTCATGATCCAAATGAGTGAGAAGAAACAGAAAATAGTCGGAAACTGCTTCGTGGATGGAGGATCCCAGCGAACCTTCATTCGACAAGAAATTGCCAACAAACTTAAATTGGTTAAGGTGGGTTCTGAGACTATTAATTTGTCTGTGTTTGGCAGAGAACCAGTGTTGAGTCATTGCGAGCGAGTGCGACTGACGGTGATGTCATCAAGTGGAGAAGGAGTTGCCATAAATTTGGAAGCTCTGGTGGTACCCCAAATCACCTCGACACCGAGTGAAGTTCCAAATAGTGAACTTTCTAAAAAAAATCAAGGACAAAGGTATCATGTTAACCAGCTTACAGGCAGCCCACCATTCCAATGAGGTCGATTTGCTCATCGGTGTAGACTGGCATTGGCGATGTATGGCCCGACACACCGAGGCCATAGAAGAAAACCTAGTTGCAGTGAAGACACATTTTGGGTGGACCCTCCATGGCCAATCAACCAATGCCCAGCAAGTCATTTCCAGTGTAGTGCGAGCCAATAAGATTAGTCTTGTCCCTACAAATGATGAAATTTTGCAGCAATTTTGGCAACTTGAAGCGTTGGGGGTACAACATGAGTCCACCACAACTGAGGACGACCAACAGGTACTTGAAAAATTCAATAATTCAATTGTCAAGCAAAATGGTCGATACGAAGTGGATTTGCCATGGACCACCGACCCAGTTGAGCTCGAAGATAACTATGGCATAGCAGAGCAGCGTTTACTCAATTTATTAAAGCGATTCAGACGACATCCCGACCTGTATCTCGAGTATAAGAAGGTCATCGATGAGCAGTTGAAATGTGGAATAGTTGAAGAAGTGCCAATCGAACAATCAAATAATCCAATTTATTATTTGCCGCATAGACCTGTTATCCGAGAGGGACACGCCACGACAAAGTTACGCATTGTGTTTGATGCGTCGTCACATCGTAAAGGGCAACTTTCCCTTAACGATTGCTTGGCCAAGGGGGTCAATTTCCTTCCTTCGCTAATTACAATTTTAATTAATTTCAGATTGAAACTGGTCGCAATTTTAGCAGATATAAAAAAGGCGTTTCATCAGATTCAATTGGCGCAAAAGGAAAGAGACGTTACGCGATTTTTGTGGGTTGACGACAAGTGGAACGCGATTGGCAAAGCAACAATTCGAATTCTGCGCCAAACTCGGGTTCTTTTCGGCGCCACACCCTCGCCCTTTCTCTTGAGTGCCACCATTAAATTTCATTTAGAGAAATACAAGACTGAATTTCCCGAAACTTATGATTTACTAATGCAGTGTCTTTACATGGACGATTTAATTTCCAGTTTGGATAGTGACAATGACGCGTTACGAGTGTTTAATGAGTCGAGAGCAATATTTTCCGATGCGAGCATGGAACTGGTAAAGTGGCAAACTAATTCAACCAATTTACGTGAACATTTTAGGCAAGAGTTTCCCGATGACGCATCAATTACGTGCGATGACCAAACTAAGGTTTTAGGCATCACTTGGAATCCCAAGGATGACACCATTGGCCTGGAAATGACCAGTTTCACCGCAGAGGCGCTCAACATTCGGCCAACCAAGCGAAACGTTATAAAAATAACTGCTCAAGTGTTCGACCCACTCGGATTTGCAACGCCGTTTACCATCACCGCGCGTATATTTTTCCAGAAACTTTGGACCGAAAAATGCGATTGGGATGACAATTTAAACGAGACTCTGTGCAAGGAATGGCGAGAATGGGCGATACAAATTCCAATTTTGGGCGACATCAAAATTCCGCGTCATCTGACTGCATGGACGGGCCACTCTGAAGACCGTGAGCTGCATGTATTCTGCGATGCCAGCAAACACGCCTACGGAGCTGTGGTCTATGCGAGACATGTCAACCGAGAAGATAATATAATTTTTACTTCTTTTGTTTTCTCTAAAACTAGGGTGGCACCAGTAAAAGAAATTACGCTGCCCAAGCTTGAGCTTATGGGCGCTCTGATTGCTGTTCGGATGCTGAGCCAGTCCAAGGAATTCCAACAATGCACCAGTATTAATTTTTGGTCAGATTCCCAGATAATCTTAGGTTGGATCCACAACACAAAGAAGAGGCAGCCCACATTCGTACACAATCGAGTGACGGAAATTAGAGAAAAATCACTCATTTCCAACTGGCGACACGTTCCTGGATCTGACAACCCAGCCGACTGCTTAACTCGAGGCATCAAAGCCAAGGACCTCATAAAAAATAAATTATGGTGGGATGGACCAAGTTGGTTGTCAAAATCACCAGATCAATGGCCATGCTGTGAATTAACTGACTGTGAATCTGAAGATGAAGAAATACATACTCTCATCGTGCAAAGTAATCAATTTGAACAATTTTTTAATTTAAATGGAACTTTTTTGAGAGTCGTCCGGCGAGCAGCTTGGTGTTTGCGTTTTTTATTCAATTCACAAAAAATCAACCGAGATGCGAGACGAAAAGGACCATTGACCGCACTGGAGCAGAGAGAAGCCACATGCGAACTGATCATCGCTGCCCAGAAGTCCGAATATTGGACTGAAATTCAAGCTCATCAAGCCAAAAAGACTTTGCCGTCGAATTCACGACTACAGTGTTTGAGTTCATTTCTCGACGAAAGGGGTTTGCTGAGATTAAAGACCCGACTAATTGAGTCTCGAGATGAGGGCACTCGAGGATCACCAATCGTGCTCCCACCCAAAACTCAATTGACTTTTTGATCATCTCTTATTGTCATTTGCAGGTCCTCCATTGCGGTTTGACGGCCACTTTGGCCAAATTTAGAGAAACATATTGATCACCAGCCGCAAGGAGGGCTACAAAGTCAATTTTGGCAAAATGCACCATTTGTAAGAAAATTCAAGGCAGACTAGCC
>AFFK01015000.1:0-19280 GCA_000239455.1 Strigamia maritima | reverse complement strand
CGTAAAGGATTGGGAATGTATGCCCGAACAGGACAAGACATATACCCAACCTTTAAGCTGGATGGCAGCGACGGCGTACAAAATGTAATGACATATAAATTAGTGCGACTTTTATCCTTTTTGTTAATACTTCTTACTCCACTGACTCCCTGGTCGGCCAAGAGAGAAGTCAAAGACTCCTCAGAGAGACTGACCAGATTGGAGCAGAAGATAACTCCCTTTGAGGAGTTCATAGTCGCGTGAGGAGTAACTGAAATGTCGATATTATTCAATTTGATTGCTGTGAGAAGCTTATCAGAATGCTTTTTTGAGGATACTTCCACAAGAAGGTCCCCCGATTTCAAGCTCTTAGCAGTAAACTGCAGCCCAATTAAACTTTGTAAACTCTTTTGCACTATGAAGGGATTCATCCTCGCCAAAGGAGAGGATGACTCCCTCGCATGCAAAACGAGAAAACGAGAGAAGAAAACTGATCCTGGAGAACCAGAACCTGATGAGTTAGAAAAGTTATGAGACATGATATGTTATAATAGATTTTCAGCGCTCTGTTTGCCGGCCACCACGGACCACCAACATTCAACGGGAGGGCCAACCCTGGGCAGTACAGAAACGATATACTCAGCAGGTAGTGATTCCAAAGAAAGACTACCCGCTGACTGACTCCTGCCAACTGGAAACCAGAAGACAAGCCGATTGATTTCAACGGAGCCAATTGAAACCACCTGTTTAGATGAAGCAAGGGCCAAAGCGGTGTGTTGATCAATGGAATCCGCAGAAACCACCTCCCTCAACCAGCCAGGATCCCTCTTTCCACCCTTACAGGACACCACATACGGCAAACATGTGGGAGAGACAAACGCACTCTCTGCAACCCTCAAACAGAGAGCCCCAGTAAGTAAATAAAAAATTAAAAAGAAGCGAGTAGAACCACAAGATGTAGTATATAATAAAACAAAAAACCAAATATTCTAAACCAATATGTAAGTTTGATGATTAAAACTTTCCATCAAAAATAAGACAAAAGCCACAGAAGGGAAAGAAGAGCAAAAAAGAAGAAAATATAGATAACCAGAGGACCCATTAGCACCATTGCAGCGGAAAAACAAAGTGCCACAGTGGAGTGCCCAGGGGAGGCCACGAGGAGGCTGGGCTTGGAAGTTTCCTCCCCCAGCACGGAAGTCAAAGTGACACACACGGTTCACCAATAAAAATGAACTTAGGAAACTCTACAGCTAGTTTACAGAATAATAATTCAACAGCCACCATCCATAATACGGATATACAATTATTGAATGAGTCAATTACGGATAGTATCCGAAACGAGGCACACCTCTACGACATCGAAATTATTCCTGGTCAATCGTTGTTAGAATTGCGACAAAGAATCGCTGACGAGAAAAATGAGGAACTACGCCTCATGCACAGCAAGGTTAGGGGACAACAAAAAGAAATAGAGGAAAAAGAGCTTGAACTCTTACGAGAAAAAGAAATAGCTCGAAAAACAGAAAATCGATTAAAATTCGAGATGTTGTTTATTCAAGAACGGCAACAAGCCGCCGAGAAAACACTAGCCTTTCACCAACAAGTAAAAGAGAGCCATGAAAAATTCGATGACCTGCCGAAGCTAACGAAAAATTAAATCACGAGGAAAATGATCTCCAAAAAAAGTATAAAGATCAAATCCTAAAGGAAGAAGCAGAAATGACAGCTCAGTTGAAAAAAATTCAGGAACGATATAAAGAGTTAGAAATTTTAAAAGCTAATCCTATTTTAATAAAAAATGTAGACGAGGGACGTGGATTAAATCCAACCAAAGATTTGTTCGTAGATACTGATCTAAATAAAAAATATCGAGATACAAACGACTGAATTTATATCCCCGAATTACAAAAAGTATTTCATAATAAGGGAAGTGACGGAGTCCAAGGAGAAGCACCTTCAGCCAAAGAGAAAGCTAATATTACCGAAGAAGAAGTAAGAAGAATTTTTGAAGAGTTAAACTCAAAAAATTCACACTCATCTCCGAAAAAATCGGAAAACTATTCACAATTCTAAAAAGAGCATTGGGAAACCAATAACAGTCGCAACGACACGATCAAGTGGAACAATGCACATTACGAAAAATATGACGGTACATGGAAGGCAGGAGAAAGGTTTCTCACTGAGAGAATCAATATTGTCCAAACAGTCAAAGCTAATGGTCATGAAGTAATGACCCAACTTTTACCCAGACTTATGGTAGGAAAAGTCAAGGGATGGATGGACGCAGTACCCTGTCCTGATTGGAATATTTTCGTAAAAAGAATTCCTTAAAGAATTTGGTGAAACCTACGAGGAGAAGATGGTAAGATAGACAGGTCTGAACAACAGACCGGTGAAGATGTTAATTCTTACATAGACCGAGCACAGGCAATATGTGCATCACTAAAGGAGAAAATTCCAGATAATTGCAAAGACGTGCAAATTAAAATCCTCGAGGATTCGAAAGTACCTCCACCAGGAGATTATGCAAAATTAATGCGTCACCTCAATGAAAACTTTCAAGAAATGCAGAGAAGATTTGATAACGGTATGAGTAAAGAAGAAAAAGAGGACGCAGCTAAGAGAACGCAGTACTGGAGAGACCAGTCCAAAGCCAACAATGGTTTTATGAGGCCACCATACTACCTCGAAGCAGAACCAGACTTAACTGGACAGAAGGGGACACCTTCAAGTCTATACAACAGTCCGAAAGTACCAACAAGGGAAGAAAAAACAAACTTACCTGCTTTCATAACTGAAACAACAAAAGACGAAGAAGAAACTTCAGAGACAGAAAAAGAGACAGAGGATGCAGAAGAAGAAATTAATATTTCATACATCAACGAGGACGGCACGGAAGAAATCGAGACAGCATATTTGACTAGTCGATATACGTCTTAATACCGTCCACCAATATTTAATCGGAATAACCGAACTTTGACCTTCAAAAGTGCAAGCGAACAAGCAAAACCGTATACGGATAATAAATCCACAACAGAAAAAGTTGAAAAAGATAAAACTGCGACGGCAGCTAATTCAAAGTGTCACAACTGTAACAAATTTAGGCATTGGTCAAGAGAATGTCCCGAAAAGAAGATAGATAGATAGAATTGAGTTTATAGACGCAAGCGACGACTGAGGTCATACACGTCTTTTAATCTAACCAATATAAATCCCGAAAAGAAGAAGGAATCTTCCAAAGACAATATAAAATCTTTAGCAACACAGATTAGATAGATAGAATTGAGTTTATAGACGCAAGCGGCAACATAGGCCATACACGTCTTTTAATCTGACATACTCAAACTGACTTACTAAATCTGACCAATATAAATCTGACCAATATAAATCTGACATAAACAAACACATTTGACCATTGATAAACACTACATTCCTACATTCCATTGCAGAATGGAATGCAGCATTACAGTATCAAAAAAATGGTCAAAAACAGAGACAAAAACCACAGAAGAGAAAGCGAAGCAAAAAAAGGATATAGATAACCAGAGGACCCATTAGTACCACTGCATAGATAGATAGATAGATAGAATTGAGTTTATAGACGCAAGTGACGACTGAGGTGATACACGTCTTTTAATCTGACCAATATAAATCTGACAAAAACAAACACATTTGACCATTGATAAACACTACATTCGTACATTCCATTGCAGAATGGAATGCAGTCTTACATTATCAAAGAATTGGTCAAAAACGCAAAGACAAAAGCCACAGATAGATAGATAGAATTGAGTTTATAGACGTAAGCGACGACTGAGGTCATACACGTCTTTTAATCTGACTAATATAAATCTGACATAAACAAACATTTGACCATTGATAAACACTACATTCGTACATTCTATTGCCGAATGGAATGCAGCATTACATTATCAAAAAATGGTCAAAAACAGAGACAAAAGCCACAGAAGAGAAAGCGGAGCAAAAAAACAAGAGGATAGATAACCAGAGGACCCATTAGCACCACTGCAGCGGAAAAACAAAGTGCCACAGTGAAGTGCCCAGGGGAGGTCACAAGGAGGCTGGGCTTGGAAGTTTTCTCCCCCCAAAAGCCACAGAAGGGAAAGAGGATAGATAGATAGAATTGAGTTTATAGACGTAAGCGACGACTGAGGTCATACACGTCTTTTAATCTGACCAATATAAATCTGACATAAACAAACACATTTGACCATTGACAAACACTACATTCGTTCATTCCATTGCAGAATGGAATGCAGCATTACATTATCAAAAAATGATCAAAAACAGAGACAAAAGCCGCAGAAGAGAAAGCGGAGCAAAAAAGAGAAGAGATAGATAACCAGAGACCCATTAGCACCACTACAGCGGAAAAACAAAGTGCTGCAGCAGAGAACCCAGGGGAGGCCACGAGGAGGCAGGGCTTGGAGGTTTTCTCCCCCTGAAATTGAGGAAATCTGGAAACAAATTGAGAAAGGAATACCTAGGCACGGTGGAACACCAAAAAATCCACCTAGATTAGAAATCCCTCTAAACGAAAAAATCGTAAGGAAATGTCCTAAACAGACTTCAATCGAAGGAATTACAAAAGGTTATTTCTCGCAAAAAATTAAGAATGCTACACTTAACATGCCGGAAAACCCCTTCGAAAATATCTTATGGGAAGACGAAGCTTATTCTAGAACTTTTAAAAAGGGAGTTGAAGTAGGAGAATTTACAGAATGCATAACAGCAAAAAACCACCTCGATAGGATCGATTGGAGTGACAAATTAAAAATCCATATTCCTGCATTAGTAACAAATTTACGAATTTTTACAATTTATAATGTGTGAAGATTCGGAACCACTAACTTCAATGAAAATTGAAATAGCAAACAAACCTTTAGTAGGTTTACTCGATTCATGTGCAGGTAGAAGTTTTATTTCAGACGACTTAATTTCACAACTTAGCTTACGAAAACAGATTCGAAAAATAGGAAAAAATATTAAAGTAATGACAGCAGAGAACAAAATCGATCCAGTTGGGATGATACAATTACCAATTAGATGGTCACACGGAATAACCGAACATCAATTCATTATTATTCCCACCCCAATATCTGTGTGTTTGCGAAAAGTAAAAATACAACCAAATCCTATAACTGGATCATGGAATTTCATAACAGGAATAGAAAAAGTACCACCCTACATTCCACAAAATATACTGGATCGTGTAAAAGTAAAAGAAGATTACATAGTGTATATAAGATAACTTTTATGAAAGAAACAAACTTTCAAGAATTCGAAGCAAAATAAAAAAATGAGAACATCATTTCAACATTAGTAGACGATGCATGCCTAGAATTAAGCAAAGCAGCAGTACTATGGAAAATATTAGAAAAACATGAAAAAATCTTATCCAAACAACCAGGAAGGCAAGTGCTGCCATTAAGTGAATGGAGTGCTGGACAGTTTTAACTGTCCAGCACTCCATTCACTTAAAAACGGACAAACCCATTAAAGTGCCGTGGAAATCAACTAACCCTCAAAAGAGAGAACTTATGCGAAAATTGTGTCAAGACCTACTTGATAAAGGGATAGTCAGCCCAGCTGAAGGGGAATTCGCATCAAGGATCGTGTTAGTAATGAGACCGGGTTCGGACCCACGATTGTGTATCGATTTCCGACCACTCAATGCTCAGACGATACTTGACCCAACTCAAATGCCTAGCATAGAATCTATTCTCCGAGAATTAGGACAATTCGAATGGGTTACCAGTATCGACCTGTTAAAAGGATACTGGCAGATCGAAATGAATCCAGAAAATCGAATAAAAACCGCATTTTACAGCCCAATTGGATGACTAATGTTTAATGTTATGCCATTTGGCCTAGTGAATGCACCGACAACGTTTCAACGCCTAATAGAAAAAGTCTTAGGTTCATCCTTACATAAATTTGCATGGGCATTGTGCCGGTCCAATACCGTATTAAGGTATAATTTGCCACTAGAGGGCGCAATTTACCAAAATCGTGCCAAGTTTAAAATGAGAAATAAATAGTTTTTCATATATTATTACTTTGATTTATTCATGTGATAGATAGATAGATAGAATTGAGTTTATAGACGTAAGCGCCGACTGAGGTCATACACGTCTTTTAATCTGATTAATATAAATCTGACATAGATAGATAGATAGAATTGAGTTTATAGACGCAAGCGACAACTGAGGTCATACACGTCTTTTAATCTGATCAATATAAATCTGACATAAACAAACACATTTGACCATTGATAAACACTACATTCGTACATTCCATTGCAGAATGGAATGCAGTATTACATTATCAAAAAAAGGTCAAAAACAGAGACAAAAGCCACAGAAGAGAAAGCGGAGCAAAAAAACAAGAAGATAGATAACCAGAGGACCCATTAGCACCACTGCAGCGGAAAAACAAAGTGCCACAGTGGAGTACCCAGGGGAGGCCACGAGGAGGCAGGGCTTGGAAGTTTTCTCCCCCATAAATCTGACATAAACATTTGACCATTGATAAACACTACATTCGTACATCCCATTGCAGAATGGAATGCAGCATTACATTATCAAAATAATGATCAAAAACAGAGACAAAAGCCCCAGAAAAGAAAGCGGAGTAAAAAAAGGAGATATAGATAACCAGAGGACCCATTAGCACCACTGCAGCGGAAAAACAAAGTGCTGCAATGGAGTACCCAGGGGAGGCCACAAGGAGGCTGGGCTTGGAAGTTTTCTCCCCCTGACCCTGGTCAAGCAGAGTTCACTTGGACTCTGACAGGAAGTTGTACCGATTGGCCCAACTTCCTGTATGTCATAGTTAAGCTTATAGTGTGTGCCTCTGATGGTCTGAGGGCTCGCAGAGCTCTATTTGGTTCCAGATTACCCTTAAATATATATTGATATTATGTTCAGATTTACCTAGTTGACGTGGTTTCAGAACGCTTTTAAGACTCTCGAACCGGCAGGTGCAACAACCGTAAAGACCGTAGTGAGCCATAGCATTTATGTTATGAAGGCCTATGTACCGCGAATACAAAAGTGATGATGACATGATGTTGTGACACATCGGAGAGTGGTAGTTTTGATCTGGACATGCCAGTTATCGTGACCATTCTCATTTGGGTTGGATAATTATCTATTAACGTGTTAGTCGCGATGCGGAGTGCCAGACTATACGGATGAAGGCCAAGTGGGTTACTTGACCCACGCGACACCCCACTCAACTCTCGTTTACGGTATTTATGTTATCGTATTGTCTTGTTAGCGACACCCTGGTCAAATGGCCAGAGTATCGACCGTCATCTGTCTGGGACACATTGTCACTCGGCAATTTCAGCCCAAACCTTGTGACGAATTCAGTTCTAAGTCAACCGTTAGTCGGATCGATCTTCCGTCCTAAATCCTATTAGAACCACTTCAGACAAGAGAGAGAGAGAGAGAATTAGGTTTATAGACGCAAGCGGCGACTCAGGCCATACACGTCTAAAATCTGACAAAAGAGAATCTGACATGAAAACTGACAATATGAAACTTGACATACTAAATCCAACAAAACAAAACCAACACGCTAAGTTATGTCTGACAAAAGAAAACTGACACATTGAAACTGACATATCCAAACTGACATAATGAAACAGACATACCGACTCTGACAAAATGAAACCACTTCAGACAAAACAGGAATGACAGATAGAATTCCAGGCTTAGACATAATCCAGATTCACCCTCATATATTCATATTATTACCTTCTGTTCGATAGCATATTATTCCTGGCTTTAGATTTGTATAAGTAATTGTTAGTCAGTGCTCTGTTAATAAATTCATATTGTTATGTTTTGATAAGTCATGTGTATATTTTCCCTCTGAGTTTCCGTACAATTTCTACACACCAAGTTATCACTTTCAAATCTCGCGTAGTAGTTAGTGATTTAGTCGGTATTTCGAGGTTATTATCACTTGGTAATTTCTCCGAATATCGGATCGTCACATAGTTATTGTTTTTATTAGTTAAATGCAAGTTTTCCTGCTATTAGATTAATTTAGTTTCTATGATTTATGTTTATATCTCTGTTTTATTGTTATATTTCGATATGTTAAGATCGGATCATTGTATTTTCCAATGATCCAGAATAAATGTTTCTCAATTGCGAAGTTCCTGTCTTATTATAATTATTTATAATTCATTTTCAATTCAGATTGCGCAAGTCTCTAGATTTCCCTGTTGTTTTTATGATTTTATGTTCTTATTTCGATAAGTGGAGGTTTTATGCAAGTTCCTTTTCCACGTTTGATTACTCCTGCTGCGTTCCCAATTTACCATAAGATAATATAATAGTGAAATGATAATAATTGGACAAGTAATTTAATTTTAAGATATATTTATTTAAACATTCAATTAAACAATTGTTAAACTACTTAAGAAAGCACTAAATTTATATTTAGTCCGAAATTATTTGTTCATCGGTTATTTGAATAAACAATGTTCGAGTAACATTGTTTATCGATAATTGGTTGTGACCAATGTGTGTTAGACTTATGGATAGGGTTAACCCTATCCTTCGATCTGACGTGCATTCCTCCGAGGCCACGTGGTTCCTTAAATACTGTACGCAGGTGAATGCCGTTTCTAGGACTTATATCGCGGCCGTAGTTACGTCTAGATGATTTAGGAATCACACATCGAGATAATATCTCCTCGAACAACATGTTCAAGAACAAGGTGATATTATCACATTTACAGCGGTGCGATGATTCGCTGAGCGGGGATAGAAGTGTGTTAATCGCACACAGCGCGCTGGTTTCCCTCGCGCCAAAGGTTTTGCCTTTATCACAAGCTAAATAGTAAAGAAACATATTAATATTAAAAAATATTATAATTACCACAGAACTCGATCGATTGTGCTAGTTTGGCTGGCTAGTCCGAACTCATATACTAGTGTTAAGCCTACTACTTGGCGGAGTTGGTAGTTTAAGCGCAAGTGTATGTTGTTACTCGTAATATTATAAGAATGATTCAAGAGGTTTCTGCATTTCAGTTTATATAGCCACTGTTTATCTTAACCTTTAATTACTGGACAGTGGCGACTTCACTGGTCAAACATTCACAACTCCGCAACAAGCGCCCTCTATTTTAACTAGAATCAATTAAAACTATAATATTATCAGTATATCTGATTTACTGAGGTTTCGGGAGTTTATGATTATATCATTGACTCTCCATTTTCCATATATATTTATATTTATAAGATATTTATCTTAGGTGTCTTTTGGGGACACAACACCTATTGGAACACAAATCTCCAGTAATTTAGGCTACATGTCGACATGTTTTATTCATAACATATGTGTTGTATACATTGTAGTTACTATGGAGTTACTAGGATAGATAGATAGATAGAATTAATTCAGTTTATAGACGCAAGCGGCGACTTAGGCCATACACATCTTTTAATCTGACATACTGAAACTGACTTACTAAATCTGACCAATATAAATCTATCTGACACAGAAAAACACATTTGACCATTGATAAACACTACATTCGTACATTCCATTGGAGTTACCTACTAGGAAACACCGATATTGTTAACAACATTTGAAAATAAAGTTTAGTCAGATTATCACACAATGAAAAGCTTATATATTTTATTTATTTATTTATTTATTTATTTATTATTTATTTCTTTGAAATTCATCACACCTCAATTCTATTTAGCTCTATGCTATCAATGGTAATTATACTTTCTTACTACGCAAATTTTGTCAAAGTATTCACAATCTAGAAAATTACAGCAGTTCGAACTGGCCTCGCAGCTTTTGCCTTCAGTCTTACATCCTGGTTTATTAGACCTTTTGTATCTAATTCCATCAGCGATACTTTAAAAAAGAAAAAAGAAGTTATCAACTTTGTGTGATTACAGCAATGAGTTATATTGACTTAAAACCTCAGTTCTCAACCTGTGGTACGAGTTGCTACTTATATGATATATGACATGTAAG
Organism: Strigamia maritima; assembly: GCA_000239455.1. Taxonomy (NCBI): domain Eukaryota; kingdom Metazoa; phylum Arthropoda; class Chilopoda; order Geophilomorpha; family Linotaeniidae; genus Strigamia; species Strigamia maritima. Next base: position 9,260 of record AFFK01015000.1, on the reverse strand, counting down.
GTTGGAAATTAAAGAAAAAACAAGACTTTTTAATGCTCAAACAAATAAAAATTTAATAAACTTGTCAGGTTTCTGTAGGTGGTACAAAACTAAAAAAGTTAAACTTGACTTAAATATTAATTATATATATTTAAAAAAAATAAAATAATCATAATGTATTTCAAGATTGAGTAGAATATTTTATACTTAGTGGCATGAATGCCATTAACAGCAACGAACAGATTAGCACACGCATGAAAACTATCTTCATCATTATGAATTTTTACGGTAAACTTTTTTTAAAAAATCGTAAGACTCGAGAGATTAGCTCTGTTCGATTGAGTTGCAGCTCTGCATTCATGTGGCTGCAGTTTATATAGTTTAATTGCAGCATGCCGTGGTTGGTAAAAAAGCACAAGATTACGCAAAAGCCCACCAACATCTGTACTGCAAATGGAGCTTTAATTCTATAATTCCTGCTAATTTAAATATTTCAAATGGAACAGTTAGAAATTGCAAAATTTCAAGTTTTGCAACACATTTATGAAATTGTATAAAATTTAAAATATAAATACACTTTTTTATCTTCTTTTTTAGGAAATATAATATTAAATCTGTTAATAACTGTTGGTGAATCGTGTTTGTTTGTTTAATGTGTGCGCTTGATTGAATGATAGATAGATATATTAATTTAGATTAGACATGTTCTTGTCAGTAGGTGCGTTCAATCCTGAAAAGGAAAAGTCACTTCTCCTTATCTGCCTGATGGAAAAGTCACTTCTCCTTATCTGCCTGATGGAAAAGTGACTTCTCAATGAATGCACTTAAACTGTTCATGCATTTTCATTTTCATTTGTATTTTTATTGTTTCAACTGTGGAATAAAAATTAGATTCCATCAAGCTAATATATTTTAAGAGAATCTGCTAGAAAACCACCAACCCCGTCTTTCCAACCCAGCGTTTCAACCCTAGCATTCTAACCTCGGCGTACTGATCCTGGTGTATCCAGCCGGCCCAGCTAATTCGGCTGACCAGGCGTACTGATCCAGGCATACTAACCCGGGCATACTAATCCGGGCGTACTAATCCAGAGCGTACTAATCCGGGCATACCGATCCGGGCGTACTAATCCAGGACGTACTAACCCAGGGCGTACTAATCCGGGCATACCGATCCGGGCGTACTACCGACCAAATCTGTCCATATAACTGACTTCCTACTACTACCGACTTCCTACTACCACCGACTTCATACTACTACTGACTTCCTAGATTTCCTACGACTACCAACTTCCTACTTCTGACTTTCCACTACCAACTTCTTCCAGGTGACTTCTGACAACTGACTTATCCCAGCATACCAATCCCAGCGTACCAACCCCGTGGTTTCAACCCCGCCGTACCGGGCCTGGTGTCTCCGGCCGGCCGGGCATACTAATCCGGACGTACCAATCCGGGCATACCAATCCGGGCTAACAAGCGGCTAAGATCCCGGTGTACTGATTATTGTTAGTGCTATGTAAACACAAGCCAATTTTTTTCATGTTTTATTCTGTCAGGTGACAGAGCGTTTGCTATTAAATACCTGATTGTAAACGTGCGACTTGTTCTATTTGTTAAATAAAACAAGTTGTGCGTATTAAACCATAATCCGTACAAAAAGTTACGGAATTATGCATTGTTAGCCTTGTTGCCTTACTTTTAATGATCTGCATCTTGTTTAATAAAATGTTAATTGCAGACTATTTTAGTGTATATTTCGTTTTTGAAAGCGAGGGCGCTACCATCTAGATGTAGGCTCTCTTGCCTGTCTTGATATCTACTCTGGATCTGAATGACAGATGTGACATGTGATTGACGTGTCACACGTCTAAAAATAGTTTTTTTCTCACACTTGAATCATGGGTGCCATCTTGCCCACCTGGCAAAAATGTATCATCCCGTGTATGGATCAATTTTCCCTTTTTGGACTTAAATAAACCTGTAAGTTCGTTCTTTATATGTGAAATTCATTCACAAGCGCAGGCCATATAAGCGAGCTTAATTGCGGGCCATTTTCATTCACATTTCCGCACAATACGTGGGATTTGCGTGCCAGGCATGCGGAGGAAGCCTAACTTTGGTCGATTACGTGAGCTCTAATCGATGACGGGACGTCGCGTTCAACTTTGGCCAACAACGAGCGATCGCGTGCGGCACGAAAACAACAGTTTCCCGGCAAATTTCAAGAAAACGGATATATGCGGTTTTTGGCTTGTTTGAGGATTGCCATTGCTTTCTCGAAGTATTTGACCGCTTATGTTCGTGGTAGCAGAGGGTGGTAGCGCAGGGAAGCCAATCGTTTTGCCCCTAGGATCAATTAGGGGCCTAATTCTGTAATTATTTATTTTCGAATTTTCGGACTTTTTCTGCCGCTTTTCGCTTGCTTTTTCAGCTATCTCGCCATGGGGAAGGATGACAACAAGGAATCCAAAGCCACAGGGATCAAGTAGCTCAGCAAAAACAACTACATCACTTGGAAGCATGACATTCAGTTGTTGCTCGAGGAAAATGACCTCTTCGTGTTTACTGACGAGACAGGCACCGCTAAGGAACCGCCTGCGACGGCAACAGAGGAGGCCAAGGCAAAATACGCAAAAAGAAAATTGCGTTCTCGTGCAATCCTCATCAATTCGGTGTCCGAGGAATTCCGTGATGCAGCTGTTAAACATGCAACGACCAAGTTGGTTTGGGAGCACTTTTTTTTCTTTTTTTTGTATTATCATGTTGTTGTGTTGTTTATATCTATGTACAAACACCACCTTTCCGTTAAGATTCATTGAATTGTGGAATAAAAAAAAAAAAGAAGATTAGGTAGGTTTGGGAGCACTTAAAACAAGTGTTCGAGCCTAGTTCTCGATCCCGGAAGGCAAAATTATGAGAGGATTTCTGCTTAATACAACGCAAGAATGGCGAGTCCATGAGTACCTTTATCGACAGAGTTGATACGGCTGGAAAAGAGGTTGAAGCACTCAAGATGACTGCTGCAGATAGATAGATAGATAGAATTGAGTTTATAGATAGATAGATAGAATTGAGTTTATAGATGCAAGCGACGACTGAGGTCATACATGTCTTTTAATCTGACTAATATAAATCTGACAAACAAACACATTTGACCATTGATAAACACTACATTCATACATCCCATTGCAGAATGGAATGCAGCATTACATTATCAAAAAAATGGTCAAAAACAGAGACAAGAGCCACAGAAGAAAGAGCGGAGCAAAAAAAGAGGAGATAGATAACCAGAGGACCCATTAGCACCACTGCAGCGGAAAAACAAAGTGCTACAGTGGAGTACCCAGGAGAGGCCACAAAAGGAGGCTGGGCTTGGAAGTTTTCTCTCCCGACTGCTGCAGAGGAGCGCACGTATACACTGATCAATCGTGTCGGCGAGAGATTTGATAGTTTGCGACAAATAATCGACCAATGGGACGACAACAAATTCACTTTTGAATTCACTTTTATTAGTATGGCCCTTCTTGCCAAAGATAATTATCGTCGTTTGGAAGCCGAGAAGTCTGCAAAGACGAGTGTTGAGGAGAACAAAGCCTTTTCTGCGACATCTCGCCAGAAACCAAAGTCGAAATTCGGCAGAGGCCCATCGAAATCAAATGAAAGTGAAAGTGCATCTGCTCCAAGTGCATCGTCTGCTTCTGGTGATCAACGCAATTCCAGTGATAGGCATTTTAGCCTCCAGTGTTTCAACTGTTCTGGCCTTGGCTATTTTGCGAAGGACTGTCCAAGTCCGAGAAAGAAGCGTGATAACCGAAGTGCGAATAACAGTGTTGTGAAAAACAGTGACAAAGTTTTGAGTGTTAAGAGTGGTAAGAAAGGTGCTTTCTATGCACATCCTATTTTTGATATTCATGATACCGTTGCATTATCCAGTGTTTTGTTAAATGACACCTTCTATTTGGATTCTGCCTGTACGAATCATGTGTGCTCAAATAAAAATTTATTTATTAATTTTAAGTCGATTAAGCCGGTACCGCTTGAGTTAGGCGAGGGCTATTCTTCAATTGAAGGGGTAGGGGACATTGAGCTGGTCACGTACGATTTGGGCGAAATTCAAAATGAGGTGACATTAAAAAGTGTCTGTTACGCGCCCAAGTTTAAAAGGAATTTGATTTCCGAGTCAAAATGCGAAAAGGCGGGTTATGATGTGCATACCCACCAAGGCATTAAAAGTGTGTATAAAACTAATTTTGACGATTGCATGTCATATGCAAAATTGAATTCTGAGCACAGATTATACGAATTGATTAGTAAAGCCAAGTTGGCTAATGGCATTTTAAGTGCAGATGTTACAATTAATAAGTCGTGTGATGTTAATCTGTCGGATTCAATTTTGGCAAGAGAGAGAGAGAGAGAATTAGGTTTATAGACGCAAGCGGCGACTTAGGCCATACACGTCTAAAATCTGACAAAAGAGAATCTGACATGAAAACTGACAATATGAAACTTGACATACTAAATCCAACAAAACAAAACCAACACGCTACATCTGACAAAAGAAAACTGACACACCAAAACTTGACAAAACGAAACTGACATATCCAAACTGACATAATGACTGACAAAAGTAAACTGACAAATTGAAACTGACATATCCAAACTGACAAATTGAAACTGACATATCCAAACTGACATAATGAAACAGATATACTGACTGACAAAATGAAACCAAGATATTAAATCAAGACAAAATAAGAAAAAAGTTTATACAAACTGAAACTGACATACCGACACCGGCATGAAACTGACACCGGCATGAAACTGACACCTTCGCACGACAAATTCCAGCGTACCCCAGCGTACCAACCCCGGCGCACCAACCCTGTCGTTCCAACCCAGCATTTCAACCCCAGCGTTCTAACCCTGGCTTACTGATCCTGGTGTATCCAGCCAAACCACCTAATCCGGCTGGCAAGCCCAGCCAATGAAAGCAAAGACCACAATCCATTGTGGTTTGTAGTTTTTAATGAGAGTTTGTTTAATACATTTGAAAATAAAGTTTAGTCAGATCGTCACACAATGAAAAGCTTATATATTTTATTTCATACATTCAAATTTATTTCTTTGAAATTCATCACACCTCAAGCCTATTTAGCCCTATGCTATCAATGGGTATTATACCTCCTTCTTGATTCGCAAATTTTGGTTACGTATTCACAATCTAGATAACGACAGCAGTTCGAACTGACCGCGCACTTTTCGCCTTCAGTCTTACATCCTGGTTTATCAGGCTCTTTGTATTTTCCATCAGCGATACTTTAAAAAAGAAAAAAGAGTTATCAACTTTGTGTGATTACAGCAATGAGTTATATTGATTTAAAACCTCAGTTCTCAACCTGTGGTACGAGTTACTACTTATATGATATACGACATGTAAAGTTGTATAAGAATTTGGTTTTAAAAAAATTAAAATTTTGTTAGAAAATACAAGACTTTTTAATGCTCAAACAAATAAAAATTCAATAAACTTGTCAGGTTTCTGTAAGTGGTACAAAACTAAAAAAGGTTGAGAACCCTTAACTTAAATATTAATTATATATATTTCAAAAAAATAAATTAATCATAAAGTATTTCAAGATTGAGTAGAATATTTTATACTTACAGTGGCATGAATGCCATTAACAGCAACGAACAGATCAGCACACGCATGAAAACTATCTTCATCATTATGAAATTTTACGGTAAACTTTTTTTTAAAAAATCGTAAGACTCGAGAGATTAGCTCTGTTCGATTGAGTTGCAGCTCTGTATTCATGTGGCTGCAGTTTATATAGTTTAATTGCAGCATGACGTGGTTGGTAAAAAAGCACAAGATTACGCAAAAGCCCACCAACATCTGTACTGCAAATGGAGCTTTAATTCTATAATTCCTGCTAATTTAAATATTTCAAATGGAACAGTTAGAAATTGCAAAATTTCAGTTTTGCAACACATTTATGAAATTGTATAAAATTTAAAATATAAATACACTTTTTTATCTTCTTTTTTAGGAAATATAATATTAAATCTGTTAATAACTGTTGGTGGATCGTGTTTGTTTGTTTAATGTGTGCGCTTGATTGAATGACAGATAGATATATTGATTTAGATTAGACATGTTCTTGTCAGTAGGTGCGTTCAATCCTGAAAAGGAAAAGTCACTTCTCCATATCTGCCTGATGGAAAAGTCACTTCTCAATGAATGCACTTAAACTGTTCATTTTCATTTGTATTTTTATTGTTTCAACTGTGGAATAAAAATTAGATTTCGTTGTTAAAATTGTCTATTCCATCTTGGCTAATATATTTTAACAGAATCTGCTAGAAAATAGATAAAATTTGTGAAAAATGACAACAAATCGGGTACGGACATGACCGAACATCGTGGCCGACGTAGGTGCACGTTCCGCGGCCACGATGTTCGGTGATGTCCGTGCTCGATTTGTCATTTTTCGCAACTCTTACCTATTTTCATGCCGATTTCTCAAAGAATCATTAGGTTAGGATGTTGTTTAATGAAGTCCCCAGATACAAAATTGGCAGGTTTTATTCACTAAAATTTTAGTTTGAAGTTGAGAAACATCAACTATCTAATCGTTTCCAAGATGGATGCCACTAAAGCTATTTTTGTCAGCACTTCACATGTGCAGTAAAAAGAAGTGACTTCTATACGGCAAAGAAGTGAGTTGTGTTTGACTTTTCTCTAAAGTCACTTAAGTCACTTCTATAAGGCAAATATGATGTAAATTATATCATATTTGCCTTTTAAAGTCATTTCAGGCAAATAAGTGACTTTTCTCTTCAGGATGGAACGCACCTAGTCTTATAAATTTGTCGCATTCGACCCCTACCTCTTTATGACCTCACAAAATGCCATTATTTATTACTTATTTTAAATATTAAATCTTTTATTTTAATACAAAAAACAATTCTATTTTTGACTTTAAAATTTTTATTCTAATAAAAAAGCAATTCTAATTATAAGAAACAAAACAAAGCAAAGTTATCATCATCCTATCAATTTGTGATAATCATGAGATAGATAGATAGAATTGAGTTTATAAATGCAAGCGGCGACTTAGGCCACACACGTCTTAAACATAACATACTAAATCTGACAATATATATAAATCTGACAGACAAATACATTTGACCATTGATAAACACTACATTCGTACATTCCATTTCAGAATGGAATGCTCTTACATTACCAAAGAATTGGTCAAAAAAACAAAGACAAAAAGTCACAGAAGGGAAAGAGGAGCATAAAAGGAGGAAAAACAGATAACCATAGACCCATTAGCACACTGCAGCGAAAAACAAAGTGCCACAGCAGAGTACCAAGGGGAAGCCACGAGGAGGCTGGGCTTAGAAGTTTTTATCAAAATATATATTTATCAAAATATAGAGAGAATATTTACTTAAATATTTTATCATTCAATAAACATTTTATTTTCATAAAACTTAAATTTTCCTATTTTGAATCTGGAGCGATTTTAGCAAATCGCGCCCTCTGGTGGCAACTTTATAAGTCACTACGGTATTGAAACGTCACAAGTTTTAACTGTCCAGCACTCCATTCACTTAAAAACGGACAAACCCATTAAAGTGCCAGGGAAATCAACTAACCCTCAAAAGAGAGAACTTATGCGAAAATTGTGTCAAGACCTACTTGATAAAGGGATAGTCAGCCCAGCTGAAGGGGAATTCGCATCAAGGATCGTGTTAGTAATGAGACCGGGTTCGGACCCACGATTGTGTATCGATTTCCGACCACTCAATGCTCAGACGATACTTGACCCACCTCAAATGCCTAGCATAGAATCTATTATCCGAGAATTAGGACAATTCGAATGAGTTACCAGTATCGACCTGTCAAAAGGATACTTGTTATTTGTTGCTGGAATTAATGTATTTTGGAGACATAAAAATGAGGCAGAGTTCACATCACACTAGCAAAACCGCAAGTGAGTAATCTTTTATTAAGTCTAAAAATAACTCTTAAAAAACTACAGAGGCTTTGAATAGCCAACTTACATATCTTACATAAAACATGATTGTACAGTGACTTACTGGACACATATAAATAAATTAAACATAATAACTATAATTAAGTATTTATACAATATAGAATAAATTCAAACAAACACAGAATATCACAACAAATTCCCCCGTTTGGATTTATTCCCTCAAATAACATAAACAATCAACAATAAACATCTAAGTATTTACACAACTCTACAATCTTCTCTCTGTTTACCCGCTTAGTTAACATATCCGCTAAATTCTTTTTAGTATAGATATATTTTAAATCAAATAAATTATTTTGTAATGTTCTCTGACGAATTGTAACTTTACGTCTATATATTTAGTTTTAAAATTTTCTACATCGTTACGGATAAAGTGCATACCAGCTTGGTTGTCACAATTTATAATTATTTTCTCAAAAACTAAACATCGAACATTACTAATTTCCTCTAAACAGCGTTTAAACCAAATTATTTCTTTGACAAGTTCAGATAACGCTATAAGCTCCGCTTCCATAGCGCTCATAGTGACTAAGCCTTGCTTCGTCGTTCGCCAAAGAATTATGTTACTCCCAATCGTTATTAGATATCCCGTTACTGACTTCCTGTCAGGTATTGTAGTCGCCCAACTGGCGTCCACATAGCAATTAACTTTTAAATTTGATTCACTACTCAAATGTATGCATTTATCTTTTGTGCTAACGACATAATTCCAGAGATGCATCATGCAATTCCAATGCACACGCTTTGGTTTTGCATTGTAACGCGCCAAGATGCTGATTGCTATACATATATCAGGTCTTGTATACCTGGCTACAAATAATAGTATGCCGACCATAGTCCGATATGGATACTGACTTGCATCGAGAATGTCACCGTCGAGATTCAATTCGTTTAAATCGAAACCAACTTTAAATGGCTCCATAGCCTTCTTGAAAACAACATTATTAATCTTTTCGAAATCTCTTCAATATATGAAGTTTGACTGAACTTCATCCCTTGCTTTTCTCGAATAATGTCGATACCTAAGAATCTCTTTGTTTTTCCCAAATCAACACACTTGAATGACTTATTCAACAAACTAATTATATGTGACTTGGTCTTCTCATTCTTAGCAAAAATAATAATATCGTCGACATAAAACAAAATAATAGCATCCCAATTAAGTCTGTATACACATTGAGTTGAAGTGAACTTAATAAAACCCAAATT
>JH430404.1:7091-20640 GCA_000239455.1 Strigamia maritima | reverse complement strand
GACAAGAAATTCATTGCGACGAAGAAAGAGGATTCATCGTCAAAATCGAGCTATGCTGCAGCCGCAGCCGCCCCTCGACAACAACGTAGCTATCCAGATACTCGCCGTACCGAAATCGAGAAGGCGAACAAAGTCAAGCAGGCATTAAAGGAGAGACGGGAAAAATGTGAGCGAGAAATCGACGCAGGAATTCCGCACGAAAATTTAAATTTAAATCCTGCGACACAAATTCCGTGTCAATTTTGCGGAGCCACCGGTTGGTGCATTGGTTGTGGACCGGCTTTTGATGCGTTGCAGTGTCCCAACTGCAAAGGGACCAAGATTCGGAATCGATCTGCACCGTGGAATTCGGACATCGTGCCTCTTTTGGTTAAAGGAGTAAAACGCGGTGAAAACGGATTTGGGCGACGTGCCCCTCATGCAAGGTTATGCATTCATCTCGAGGAGAGGCGATCCATGTGGATCCTCGAATGTTAACCCCTCGATTAACCCCCAATGGATTGAAGGTGATCCCACCGCAGAGTTGGTTGCCACTTGAGATTTCGCGAGCCGATCGGGACACCCAAACCGACACCGAAAGTGAGGCCCCATCCGGAACCTCAAAAGAAGCATCAAAGGAAAAGGAGAAGAAACTCGAAGTCGAGGACACTCCTCCTACCGAAATTATCGTGGTGATACCATACGAGCCGCCACAAGGATTTTTGCCGGAAGAGACCATCCAACTGGAGGTCAACCACTACGCACCGGCTATCATCGCGTTGGCGGAACGAATCACTTGGTGTATCCAACGAGGATATACTCCTTGGGGGCAGTATGTCGCTGCAACATCAATAATGATTATTATTGATAAGAAGTCGGGAAGAAAATTTGCCGAATCTAGCCGGATTTGGAAGATTTTGTTGGAACAGGTCGGAACGACGCCCGACAAAGACATTGACGAGCGCTGTTACGCCAAACTACCGACTTTAACCAGCCTATATATGTGAATGCCTGTAGTTACGTACGATAAGGAAGTATTAACCGCAGAGGACTCTCCAACCGAAGAGTTAGCGAAACAAGTGGCAAACTTGCCCCTCGACTCAGATGCAGAGTCCACCGCCAGTTTTGCCACGAAGAAAGCCGTTAGACGGGCCCCCACCCCTCCAGTTGGAGAACAACAGTCGTGGGCACAGAAGGTTGAAAAAGAAGAAACAGCTTCAGCCGAAGCTCTCATGTCGCTTGACGAACCAGGACCTTCATCGGCGCCACAACCTAAGGAGAAAGAAGAAGCAACTGCCTCTTCAGTCACTCCTCGCTCTTCAAAGAAGAACAAGAAGAAGAAGTAAAAAAAGGTTTTCTAATTAGAAACCAGACAAAAAATTTGTTTTTCAAAATAAAGAAAAGTTATTTAGATAAATATGTATCAGTTTGAAAAATTAAAAATAATTTTACTCATTTTTTCGCTTAGATAATCATGTGTATTCCTTATGAAATAAAAATACATTCCGTCGAACAGATTTTTACATAAAAAACTTAGAGGTTTATTAAATAATAAAAATAAAGAAGTTAAGAAATTCATTTTAAAGTATTTTAAGTGAATAAAAACTTAGTAGATATTAACAAAAGTATAAAGATACTAACAAAACGAATATAAGTTTGTTAAAACTTACCAGATTGTGAAATTCGCAGAAATTTCACGAAACCGACAAATAGTCGTCATGTTGATGTGAAATTCATGAATATGGTTTGTGAGGCGGGACGCACTCACTTCTCCACGGGGTGATGTGTGACGGTTCAATACCGTAGTGACTTATAAAGTTGCCACCAGAGGGCGCGATTTGCTAAAATCGCGCCAGATTCAAAATAGGAAAATTTAAGTTTTATGACAATAAAATGATTATTGAATGATAAAATATTTAAGTAAATATTCGCTCTATATTTTGATAAATATAAGAGAGAATTATACAATGAATAGGTGTGTTCATTGTTAAAGAAAAAGTTACGAGAAATCATCGATAAAAGTGATTATTGTACTCAAACAATAATAAATGTTGTTGTGAAATGTTTAGTTAAGTAAATTAAGACTATTTAGGGATAAGAATACTTTAAAATATGAATATAAATAAAGTTAACCCTAAATATTACCATGTGCTTTTTGAATATTTTAGATATTCTATGGGGTTCACATAACTTTGATCAAGGAGTTGATTTGATTGGATCAACTCATTATGACTCACTGATATGCAAATCAGCTAATCTGCTTATCAGTGTTCTGGCTCCCTGATTGGGGGAAACTCAAGAAACCCCATGGTTTCATAGTATATAAGCTCCTGCAAGAGCTGATTCTGGGCCTCTGTACTGAATTAATGTTGAATCTATATGATTGTCTATGTGTAACTTGTACCTGTAACCATTCAGAGTCATTTTTATCACCTTTTGCTTTAAATACGAACCGGCAGGCTCTCAACACCAAATTAAAGTAGGTATAATGCCCTAAAGACCGTAGTTGCCGGGACCTGAAAAACCCGAAGGTAAATGTACCAAGAATATACTTGTGCTTTTTGCATGTAAGCCAGTCTTATGGACAAAACTTGATTGTATCGAGTCCGCTCGGACCGAGCAGCAACCGCTACCTGTATCAGGAGTGGGCGCTAACTGTCGCGTGCTTCGGCACCGTTTGAGAACAACGCATTCGGTTTGATGCGGTGCGCCCGACTCAATCATGACGGCCGAGGAATTCCCTTTGAATTCCATAACCGACTTCTTCCCGCTAATCTTTATCTTTGTTTTTTAGTTTTCTTATCGATAGTTGTACATTTATTTGAATGCTTACAATTATTATATTCATGCGAATGTAATAATTGGAATAGAAGAGTGAGTTTTCACCGCAACGCTCGAAATACAGGTGTAAGTCGATACCACGTGGTATCGCTAATTTGTGACGATCATTCGACCGATGAACGCCGATATTCGCAGGATTGGATAGTGCATTACCCCGATTAGGAACCAAAAATAGCGCCAGGAAACACCAGAAGATTCGTAATATTATTTTGTATATTGTATTATTATTATTAGTTTATCAAACCTCTGTATGTTTTAGTTAAAGTTTTTATTAGTTTCACACCAGTTTCCTGGTTTAATTAGATTAACTTGTAGTTTCGATATGGTTTATGAAGTATTTTATTGCCTCTGTTATTAATAGATTTTATTATAATCGACCTCGGATCATTGTAATTTGCAATGATCCGGAATAAATGTTATGATTTGATAAAATTCCTTGTTTTCATGTTTATTTACTTTACTCTTTCCAATTCAGTGTTGTTTGCAAGTGTGTTTAGATATTTTTGCTGGTTCTTATCCTTGGGATAAGTGGAGGTTTTCTTAGTAAAAGAAAATCCACGTGTTTTCATAAGTTTTACTGTCTTGACCCCATCGTAAAGTGTAAATAGCACTTTAGGAAAAAGTCAGATCGTCACAAAGTCCAAGGTCATTAACTGTTTACTATTTTCAAGGCTCACACTTTTGATTTTAAAACCACTCAATTTCTCAACCCTTAAATGAAACTTTTGAAATATTGGCAACACCTCATCACTGTCTTTAAGCGGGAAGCCCCAACTGTAATGAGAATAGTCATCAATTAAAAATTTGCACCACTTAATGACTTAGTTTTAGTTGGTCCCCACACCCCAATCCGAATCAACTCTAGTGGTTTTGAAGTCACAACTTCATTTTTAGAATTCACACTCATTCTTGTCAAATCTGAAATTTCACAGTTTTTACAAATATTGGTTTTCATCATTAAATTTAAGTTTTTCACACAATTACCACCATTCAACTTCTTTAGACCATTGACATCAACATGAGCAAAATGTTTATGCCATAACTGGGCATTTTCACACACACTCTCGACCTTGCTAGTTGTATGGGCTTCTAATCCACAAGTTCCGGAACTTCATTTTTTCTTATTACTTTTTCTGTACTGGATTGCGCCCTGAAGACGGTAAAGCCCACCATCAAGCTTACCTAACAACGAACAAGCTCGAGAATCAGACTTAAACACTCAATTGGTCTTTGAAAATATTTATATGAAAACCAGCTTGATCAATTTGCCAATTGCAATTAAATTGCGTTTAAATCCCTCAACAAAATAAACATTTTTCAAGTCAATTGCACTTTCATGTCCATTCACATGTACTAACAGTTTAATTGTGCCACATCCCGTAATTGTAGAAGTGCCTTGTCCTAGCTCTAGCTGCATTGGCTTCACTTCCGCAAACTCACTGAATAACTTGCGGTTGCCACACACGTGGTGAGATGCACAACTGTCTAGGAACCAATCATTAGATGCACCGTTCACATTTGCAGTACACACCATAGGGTGCACACTAACAGGCCCTGAATCAACCACTTTGGCAAACCATGCTGAAGTCACATTAGATGATGGCTGACCAGGTGTATTGCCTCCTCTTTGGCTGCTACGTCCATGACTACGACCTATAAATGGTCTGCCACCTCGCGGTGTGTAGCCATCTGGGCACTGGCGGGACATGTGGCCTGTTTTCCCACAGGTATAACACGTCATGGAATCGAGGTAAGACGTGTCTTGACTCACACTTGCATTTTGCACACAGTCTCTTGCAAAATGTCCTTGCTGGTTGCATTTGAAACATGTAATCTTCTGCAAATATGATCCATCGGCGGAACTCTTTGAATAAGTCACTTTGGATTTTGAAGAAAATACTTGCACGGCTTCCGAACTCACTTCGCTCACTGCTACCAGCTTTCTGCGATTATTTTCCAACAACAATGCTTCAAGCACCTTCTTGTAGGTGAAGTTGTCTTTCTGCCATTGGTAGATTGACTGAATCTGTAACTCGAAGTCTTTTCCCACACGTGAAAGCAGAATGTAAGCTTTGATCTGGTCCTCGGGCTTCAATTTCACATTAGCGGCGATTAGGTCATCCTCTGCCTTCTCCAGGCGACTTACAAACGTGTCCAGCTCCTCATTTTCAAGTCTGCGGATCCCATAAAACGTCTCGACCAGTGAAGCCTCTCTGGCTATCGAGATCGGCTCAAATAACCTCTTAAGATGCTGCCAGACTGCTTGGGTGGTGTCGCACTTCATTGCGGCAGGTTGCAGACGAGAAACTAGGCTCTGGAGGATGATAGCCCGTGATTTTGTCCTGTCCTTGGCAAACTTCAACTTCTCTTGTGCACTAGCTATGGCTGGGGGCTCTTTTGCTTGCCAAGTGCAAAGGACCAAATCTCTTTCTCTAAAAGTGGTTGCACGTCAATACACCACTGGACATAATTGGTGCGGTCCAGTTTGGCTATCCCGGAGGCTGCCGACTTGGATATGTCCTTCTCGGACATCCTAGTGACCTGAAACGCTCAAAAAACAAGACAATAACTGCTCAAATCGAAAAATTGCAAATTTCTCAAATATTGCCCAAAGTGACTTTTGGGCAATTTTAGGTGCTTGTCCTGGGCCACTGAACCACCCTCTGCTACCAATTGTTGACCTCACAGTGGTGGCCAGGATATTTGGACACTTGAATGTCTAGAAATCACAGTGGAAGCGATTTTTCAATGTTTTCTGCAAAGTTGAACTCGATGGAAAATCCGAGATCGTTCGGCGGGACTCGGTGGCTGTAGGTATGTAGTAAATCCAACATGTGATTTCAACCTAATTGTGGCTGTGTTTATGTCAAAGATTGTCATAACACAGCTCAGAATTGTTTTCTTTATAACAAAGGCTCCTGTGTTATAATAATTGCCAATTAGGCATTTAAGCTATTGTCTGTAAATTTATTTTGGCTATTATTGATCATTAACAGCTATTTTTGTATTATTAATTTAGTTAATGGTCTTGGCTAGTTTACCAAATTGGTAATTTTTGATTTCATGTAAAAACTGAATTTTATGCACCAATTTGGTTCATTTGTTTGTCATTTCTCCTTTTAGAGAACTGCATGTCAAGTAATCTAGATGTATGACATCAGTTCTCTATTTTACAAAGCATTTCCATCACCTAGGTGATGAGTGGCTATTTTTAGCAATGACTTAATGCTTTTATTCAGCCCGAGACTACAATTTGTCTTGGGCCTTCTTCTTCCTGTCCAGGTTCAGCCAAGATGACGCCTGTGAAGTGCTCCTGCCAATAAACAAGTTGTTTTACATGTTTGGACTGTTTAAGTGTGAGTTTTCTCGAAATTACATGCATTAATTCACTTGCGGCATATAAGCAGTTTGTCTGCGGCCGCCGAGAGCTTTTACGCGGCCGAAGAAGTACGCAAAGTCACGTCGCCGGTTCTGAGACGTAGTGCGCGAATCGAAGTTCACGTACGTCAGCCAGAAGCCGCTCCTCCCATATGCGGCTGGAATTCAGCGAGAACTCCCTACATCGTACCGCAGCAAAGCTCCATTCGGTGCACTTTTGGTTTTCACCTTATTGCTGTATTTTTGATGTCCCGTGCGTACCATTTGAGTCGAAATTCTGAAATTACTGCCAGGTACCAAGCAAGGTACGAGGAACACAGCCAGCCTATCGCCGGAGCGCTCAGAAGCATATTTAAAGCCGACTTTTGGGTCGACGGGAATCGCGGCAACTTTTGGCCGCAGCCGGGCCACCGGGTCCCGCCGAGCGATCTCGGATTTCCATCCAAAATCAAAATTTTCAAGAATTGCAAGAATTTGATTTCCACCAATTTCTTGACCATTACGGAGCTCGTGGGTCCTGGCCAAACCTATTCCACAACAATTGGTAGCAGAGGGTGGTTAATTGGACCAGGACAAGCATCCAAAATTGCCCAAAAGTGAATTTGGGCAAAAATCAGTAAGAAATTGCAAATTCTTCAATTTGAGCGGAAATTGTCTTGTCTTTTGAGTTTTTCAGATCGCCAAGATGTCCGAGAAGGACATAACCAAGTCAAGCAGCAGGAAGGACCATGCAGGAATCACCTGTTGGAGATGTAGGCAGCATTCCAAACAAGATGTCAGGACCAGAAAAGAAATGTCAAACTCCGATTCCCTGACATGCTTCAACTGCCATAAAAAGGACATTTCATACGAGAATGCCCAGAATGGAAGGTCCAAGAAGCGTTATTGTTAGAAAACAACCGTAGGAAACTTAGTGAAAAATCTCTCGAGGCGGCTACGGCTTATTCATTAAGTCTTAAAAGCCATAGTGTAGTGAATGATAGTGGTGCTTCATCCAGTGACAGCAAGGCTCGTCTGCAGTCAATCACCTGCTACAACTGTGGCATCAAGGGTCACTACGCACGTGATTGCACCAAACCAAAGGTGCCTAGGTCTCAGCAGCCACAGCAGGGCCATCCACAGCAACAAGGGCGTGGTCATGGCCGAGGAAGACGCCGAGGTGGGCGTCAAGCGCCTAGTGTACCGCCTGAAGCACATAATCCACAGTCTGCAAGGTTTGCCAATGCACCAGGTGAACCAACTGTTCCAAAGTCACCTCAGGTGTGCAGTGCAAGTGTGGATGTCACCTCAACGGCATGGTACTTGGATTCATGTGCGTCACACCATGTTTGTGACAACAGGGAAATGTTCTGCGAGTTCGAAGAACTTCAACCCATGCGCCGAGAGTTGGGTGAGGGCTCATCAGGTATCACCGGTCGTGGTACAATTGAGCTCACAGTGCAAGTGCAAGGAGCCCCTCATGAGATCAAACTTCTAAATGTGTACTTTGTGAAAAACTTTAAGCGTAATCTCATATCTATTGGCAAAATCGATTGTGCAAAATACCACGTGTCAATTTATGATAATTTAATGAAAGTGTATAAAACTAATTCCAAAGTTTGCTCGTTGTAAGGTAAATTAGAGGATGGCCCCCGTATTCAGGGGCCTGTTAAGTACAGACAGAATAGTCATTCTAGTTTAAATAAGTCTGAAACTCGTGCAACAGAGCCAAGTCCAACGGGCAAGCCTGAGAATTACAGTGTTTCTGTGAACATGTGGCACCAACGTTTTGGACACATGTACACAAAGGGTTTAAATTATTTATTGAACAATGTTAATGTTAAGGGTATTGAGTTGCACCAAAAGGTGTCAAATGCCATTTGTGACAATTGTGAGTTGTCTAAATCCACCAGGGCAGGATTTAAGTCTGAAAGTCTGCTAGAGGCTAGTGAGCCCCTCGAATTACTTCACATGGACCTATGGGGGCCCTGTCCTGTCCCATCCCTAGGGAAAGCGAAGTATTTATTATTCGTAGTGGATGATGCTACCCGCTATACTTGGATATATACTTTGCGCTCCAAAGACCAAGTATTTGAAACCTATAAGAAGTTTCACGCGCATATTGAACGTTCAACCGTTAAGAAAATCAAAGCAATCTGCACAGACAGAGGTGGGGAGTTCACATCTAATGAATTCAAGCAGTTCTTAACCTCACTTGGTGTGAGCATACAAAGAACTAATAGCTATAGCCCAGAAATGAATGGCGTGGCAGCGAGTGAATCGCACGGTTTTAAACAGCATTCGAGCCATGTTACTCGGTGCTGGACTGCCAAAGTCACTCTGGGCCGAATTAGCTATAACCCTGGTCTATCTAAAGAACAGGTATCCCCACTCTCCTTTGGGAAATAAAATCCCTTATGTCCTATTTTGTAAACGCCCAGTGTCTTTAGCACACTTAAAGATTCCAGGTTCCTTGGCTTATGTGCATGTGCCAAAGCCAAGTAGGAGTGACAAGTTAGAGTCACGTGCATAGAAGGACATTATGGTGGGTTACGCCATGGGAACTAGGGGTTTTAGGATCTGGGATCCGATAACAGGTGATGTGTATGAGTCTAAACACGTCAAGTTTGACGAGACGCGCCTGTATAAGGATGTGGTAAGAACCCATGTGGGTGATAGTCCTTTTCAGACTGATTCTGACCAAAGCACGTACAGGTCATCACCCAATGAGTCAAGTGACTCGGAGGATGAGGTTCCACCTCCAATAGCTCCACGTCCAGCGCATACTCTTCCTGCGCCCCCACCAGTTGCTCCAGCAACAGTTCCGCCACCTGCAGCGCAGAGATTTCCGACCCAAGATATCCCTCCTTTTCTGTCGACGCGTAAGAAAGGTTTTTCGATTGCCACCACTCTTTTGAGACCCACCAGGGTAGCGCACAGGGTGCCTGTATCCCATAAGCCAGGTTGGGAAAGGGAGGAAGTCCAAAGACAATCGGGTGCCACAAAAGGACAGTGGGATGTATATTATTATGCCCCGGGTCTGCGTACTGCATTGCGCAGCAGGCCAGATATTAAAGCTTGGTGTGAAGTCCATTTAAAAGAGAAATACAAAGCAGACGAGTATGACTTCAATCCCACCCATGCTGTGGATTCAGACAGTTATGATGACGTTGAACAACCAAGAGATGCAGAGGTTGAACCAGAGGTTGACAATGGTGAAGCAGAGACTTATTCTGTGCGTGTTTACTGCGCTAAGGTACAAGAACCGTCTACCTATGAGGAGGCTATGTTGTCACCTGAAAGTGACAAGTGGAAGGCAGCTATGGCCGAAGAACTAGATACTCTCGAGAAGAGATCAGTTTTTGAAATTAAGCCCCGGCCAAGCCATAGCCATATTCTTGGAAATAAGTGGATTTTCAAGCTCAAGCGCATCGCACAAAGTGCTATTGTCAGGTTCCGAGCACGCCTTGTAGCCCAAGGGTTTAGGCAGATACAAGGCATTGACTATAATGAGGTCTTTAGCCCTGTAGTCAATTTTGTGCTAGTCAGATTGTTCTTTTGCCAACTGGTTGTTTTGCGTGGGTGGTCCGATGTTCACTTGGATGTCAAGTGTGCGTACCTATACAGTGCACTTGACTTTCCAATTTACATGGAGCTACTAAAGGTGTCTCAACCAAGCGCCCTAACTGTGTGTGGTATTTAGTCAAAGCCCTTTATGGCCTCCACCAGTCAGGACCAAACTCTCGATACTGCCTTAAGGCAGATTGGTTTTGAGCGTGTTTGCGGCTTTAATTGCGTGTACTCGTATAGTACACAGGCCATCCTTCTTGTCTACGTTGATGACATGGTTCTGTTTGCCAAAGATGCAACAGTCCAAAAGGATCTAATTGAAGCCCTGGGCCAGCATTTTAACATTGTAAATCTAGGCCCAGTCACCAAGTTACTAGGTGTCAAATTTAAGTGTGATGACAAACACCTGGTGCTCCATCAATCTGGGTTTATTAAGAAACTGGCAGAGGGTTACCGAGTAGTACCTAACAAACTCATCAAGGTGCCAATTACGGTGGGGACGACCCTTAATACATGTAAAGACTCAGAGGTTGAGTCTGATTTTCCCTCCAGAAATCTAATTGGCTCTTTGATGTTTTTGGCCTCAGGGACGAGACCGGACATCCTGTATTCAACAATCTATTTGTCCCAGTTTAATACTCGCCATTCTTCACAACATGTCAAGTGTTTATTGCAAGTTCTGCAATACGTTGTGAACACCCAAGATTACTGCATCAATCTAAGCAGTTGCGTTGATAAAAGCATGCACATGTATTGTGATGCATCTTGGGCTACCGATTTAGTAGGATGTAAAAGTTTTGGTGGGTACATGCTGTACATGGGAGGATGTCCTGTCAGCTGGGGCTGCAAGAAGCAGACTGTCATCGCATGCGGCTCAATAGAGGCCGCGTATATTGCGTTGTCACATGCAGCAAAAGAAGGCTATTGGATCAGCTGCTTGTTTGAAAATTGTTTACTGTTCCGCTGTGTGAATACGCCTCTAATTCACTCAGACTCATTGTCATCTATTCAGTTCGCATGCAATGACATAAAGAACACGAAAACCAAGCATATCCAAATAAGGTATTTCTTCCTGAGGGACTGGTTTGAAAAAGGATATTTTTGTTTAGCCAAAGTTCCAGGGGAATATAATGTAGCCGACATTTTTACCAAGTCTGTGTATAGTGATCGGATGAAACGTTGTGTGGTTCTGTGCTCGACCAGTTACCCAAGTAGTGTCTTTACCTCAAAGGCACCGTATGATAAATTGATTATATGGTGCCACAGTGTTTATTGTTTTTTTTGCAACACATGTTTGATTTAAAGGGGCAAATGTAGGTATGTAGTAAATCCAACATGTGATTTCAACCTAATTGTGGCTGTGTTTATGTCAAAGATTGTCATAACACAGCTCAGAATTGTTTTCTTTATAACAAAGGCCCCTGTGTTATAATAATTGCCAATTAGGCATTTAAGCTATTGTCTGTAAATTTATTTTGGCAATTATTGATCATTAACAGCTATTTTTGTATTATTAATTTAGTTAATGGTCTTGGCTAGTTTACCAAATTGGTAATTTTTGATTTCATGTAAAACTGTATTTATGCACCTAATTTGGTTCATTTGTTTGTCATTTCTCCTTTTATAGAACTGCATGTCAAGTAATCTAGATGTATGACATCAGTTCTCTAATTTTAAAAAGCATTTCCATCACCTAGGTGATGAGTGGCTATTTTTAGCAATGACTTAATGCTTTTATTCAGCCCGAGACTACAATTTGTCTCGGGCCTTCTTCTTTCCTGTCCAGGTTCAGCCAAGATGGCGCCTGTGAAGTGCTCCTGCCAATAAACAAGTTGTTTTACATGTTTGGACCGTTTAAGTGTGAGTTTTCTCGAAATTACATGCATTAATTCACTTGCGGCATATAAGCAGTTTGTCTGCGGCCGCCGAGAGCTTTTACGCGGCCGAAGAAGTACGCAAAGTCACGTCGCCGGTTCCGAGACGTAGTGCGCGAATCGAAGTTCACGTACGTCAGCCAGAAGCCGCTCGTCCCACATGCGGCTGGAATTCAGCGAGAACTCCCTACATCGTACCGCAGCAAAGCTCCATTCGGTGCACTTTTGGTTTTCACTTTATTGCGGTATTTTTAATGTCCAGTGCGTACCATTTGAGTTGAAATTCTGAAACTACTGCCAGGTACCAAGCAAGGTAAGAGGAACACAGCCAGCCTATCGCCGGAGCGCTCAGAAGCATATTTAAAGCTGACTTTTGGGTCGACGGGAATCGCGGCAACTTTTGGCCGCAGCCGGGCCACCGGGTCCCGCCGAGCGATCTCGGATTTTCCATCCAAAATCAAAATTTCCAAAAATTGCAAGAATTTGATTTCCACCAATTTCTTGACCCTTACGGAGCTCGTGGGTCCTGGCCAAACCTATCCACAACAGTGGCCCGGCTGCAGCCAAAAGTAGACGCGATTCCCGTACTTCGAAAAGTTGGCTCGAAATAATTGTCACAGCGCTGCGGCGATAGGCTAGTTGAATTCCTCGTACCTTTCTTAGTATCCACACTTAATTTCGTATTTTTGCCCAACTGGTACGCTCTGGGCACACAGATAACCGCATAAGGTACATACATTAAACTGGTGCCTAAAGGTGCTTCTCTATCTCAGCATGCCTCGCTTCATACATGTATTCCTGCTGCAAAATGACTTGAATTCGCTTTCTATCACACACTCATTGTCCACAGGTGTTCCTATCATGTAAACTTCACAAAAACTCACACAAGCATGATAAAATCCAATGAAAACTTTATTCCAAGGAGCCACTCAACTTGGCGGCCATTTGCACAGGTGAATATTCAGGAAGAGAGTAAGAGAGCATAAAAATTAATTTCAAACCAGAGAACAAATCAATCAGTTGATGACAGGTATGCCAAAAATAGAACATAAGTGCAGTTATGCCATATCTGTCATCAAAAATGCTTTTCACAAGCAAACAGACACAATATTCATCCACTTACATCTAGATGGTGTGGATGAATCACCTCATAATAAACAATACATGAATACAATTAAGTCACACACTTAACCTGTCTAATAAAATAAAAATCAGCATTCTGAGGATGAAATAACTTTACCAATCGGTAATATAACAAACAATACAACCAGAGGCTGCTAACAATAAACCAAAAACCTCTGATCTCAGAATGCAATATTCCTAACAATTAAAACAACTACATAAATATTTGCACAATGAACTTAATTGCACAAAAACCACATTTTCCAGTTTACACACCAACATTCGCCCCTATAAACTGAAAAATGTGTTAAACATAACACAAGACCAAAACCTTTAACTTATAGGTAACAATACCATGAACTTTTAGTTTTTACTCAACACATATGACAATAATTCCCCCTTTAAATAATAAAAGTTCCTAAAAAAATAACTCAATCATACATACGAACTTGTTGTGTCCCCAAAAGACACCTAAGATAAATATCTTATAAATATATAAAATATATGGAAAATAGAGAGTCAATAATATAATCATAAACTCACAAAACTTCAGTAAATCAGTTATACTGATAATATTATAATTGTAATTTGAACACTAGTTAAAAGAGAGCGCTTGTTGCGGAGTTGTGAATGTTTGACCAGAGAAGTCGCCACTGTCCAGTAATTAAAAGATTAAGATAAACAGTGGCTATATAAACTACTGCACAGGAAGTGCAGGGACTTCTTAAATCATTCTTATAACATTACGGGTAACAACATACACTTGCGTTTAAACTACCAACTCCGCCAAGTAGTAGGCTTAACAC
>JH430402.1:0-16511 GCA_000239455.1 Strigamia maritima | reverse complement strand
AAAAATTAGGTCAAAAACACAAAGACAAAAGCCACAGAGGAGAAAGAGGAGCAAAGAAGAGAGAGAGAGAGGTAACCAGAGACCCATTACCACCACTACAGGAGAAAACAAAGTGCTGCAGCAGAGAACCCAGAGGAGGCCGCGAGGAGGCTGGGCTTGGAAGTTTTCTCCCCCATAATATAGATATAAAATATAAAAAATATATTATGTATTACAAAAGTATCTTTTTGAAAGCTTCCATTCAGAAGTTGGAGTTTTTGAAGTCGTTGAGGCATCGTTTATTAAAAACCTTCATTGTATTGTTTGACAGACAGGAACTGAGTTTATTAAAAAATAAAATCCAATCAATCAAACTATATAGATAGATAGATAGATAGAATTGAGTTTAAACAAAGATGGAAGCCAACAAGAGAAGAGAGAGAAGCTTTTTTACTAAAGAAGAAAATAAGCTGATTGTATTTGTGACTGGTTGTTTCAAATAAGAAAAACAAGTAGTGAAGCGGAAATACACCAAAAAAACATTGGTGGGTTCATCCATTGTGGCAGAGAAGGCGCCAAAGAGGATGCATTTTAACATTTAACATTTAACATTAACATTAGCATGTTTACCATTACCATTTAACATTAGTATGTGTATTTAGCTATTATTTTATGATAACATAATTAGAGAATATATTTATTTTTAATATAGATGGTTGCCATAAGAGACCAGCATGACCATCATTACTTCCACAACTTTTTGAGAATGTCACCATTTATTTTTGATAAGTTAACTAGAATGTTGGCAGCATGTCTTCACAAACATAGGCCCATTCAAAAACTCCTGCACGACTCGTGCCACTTTGGTCACATGCCTCGTGTTCCATCTATTGCTAAGCTTTTTAAACGAGAAAAAAGCACGATGTCTCACACCATGTGTTAAAGACCGAGAGAAGTTGGCACTTTCATCCAAAAATACCACTTTCTAACCTATTATTTGTACTTTTTTGCATACAGCTTCTTCCACATTTTCTGCTAAAATGTAATGAGCAATGAAAACTGTTTGATACAATTCTTGAAGTTTTCTATTCTGGACAACCGTTCTGATTTACTACAATAACATCCAGGTTAAGAAATTGTGTATTACTAAAGTGGATCTTAATCCGGATCTTGTTTGTAGTCGCATGAGTAACATTTCATCACACTCGTGTTAAACATAGCACGAGTGCATTCAAACACTTAGAACGAGTTTATCAGTTTAGGATGGATAGATAGATAGAATTACGTTTATAGACGCAAGCGACGACTTAGGCCATACACATCTTAGATCTGACATACTAAAACCACGGTCATTGGATATCCAATGATCGTGCTAAAACTGACCTGTAATAAATCTGACACAAACAAACACATTTGACCGTTGATAAACACTACATTCGTATAATTCCATTACAGAATGGAATGCAGTCTTACATTATCAAAGAATTGGTCAAAAACACAAAGGCAGAAGCCACAGAAGGAAAAGAAGAGCAAAAAATAGAAGACAGATAACCAGAGGACCCATTAGCATCACTGCAACCAAAAAACAAAGTGCCACATTGGAGTGGGACAGAAACCAAAAGCAAAAAATTAATTTGTACTTTATGAAAAAGATTATTTTTCAATAGATAGATAGATAGAATTGAGTTTATAGACGAAGCGACGACTAAGGCCATACACGTCTTTTAATCTGACATACTGAAACTGACATACGAGCAATATAAATCTGACACAGACAAACACATTTGACTATTGATAAACACTACATTCGTACATTCCATTGCAGAATGGAATGCAGTCTTACATTATCAAAGAATTGGTCAAAAACACAAAGACAAAAGCCACAGAAAAGATAGATAGATAGACTTGAGTTTATAGACGCAAGCGAAGCAAAAATAGAAGGTAGATAGATAACCAGAGGACCCATCAGCACCACTGCAGCGGAAAAATAAAGTGCCATAGTGGAGTGTCCAGGGCAGGCCACGAGGAGGCTGGGCTTGGAAGTTTTCTCCCCCTTAGAAAGGACAACTCGAGTACAAACTTGTATATTATCACATTCTGCTCATTGACACTTCCATCCAGCTCGAAGGTTGGATATATGCCTTGCCCAATTCCAGCATATATACCTAATCCATTACGTTGTTCAAGTGCCAAAGGCTCATCCAGCTAGTTCACGACAGTGCCCATCTACTTATTTGAAAAACGAGTTCAAACATTCAAGGTGTCCATAAATGTTTCCTATGTATTGATTGTTTCGTTTCTTGTCTACTTTGCAGAAACAGTGAAGCATTGTTGCGATGCTTCATCTCAAGTTAAGAGGAATAAAGACTTTATGCCTGGTCCAACTGACAAGACCTTGGCTTCTTCATGCCTGAGTAGTCTTCTGAATAGATAGATAGAATTGAGTTTATAGACGTAAGCGAAGACTTAGGCCATACACGTCTTTTAATCTGACCAATAGAAATCTGACATAAACAAACACATTTGACCATTGATAAACACTACATTCGTACATCCCATTGCAGAATGGAATGCAGCATTACATTATCAAAAAAATGGTCAAAAACAGAGACAAAAGCCACAGAAGAGAAAGCGGAGCAGAAAAAAGGAGACAGATAACCAGAGGACCCATTAGCACCACTGCAGCGGAAAAACAAAGTGCCACAGTGGAGTGCCCAGGGGAGGCCACAAGGAGGCTGGGCTTGGAAGTTTTCTCCCTTATGAAGATAGCGGCTATTTCCCTAAGCATATTCCACAGCCTCCAAACTTCAAGTATGCAGGTTGCAGTTGCTAGAATTTAGCAAAGAACTCTGACTGGGATATTGTCAGATTTAAATAAAAAAGAAAAATTAACTTTTAACTGGCCGCTGTGATTCCATGGGACACTGTGCCAAATATTGTACTTATACCCTCCTAAGTGATAGATAGATAGAATTGAGTTTATAGACGCAAGCCGCGACTTAGGCCATACATGTCTTTTAGTCTGACATACTGAAACTGACATACTAAATCTGACCAATATAAATCTGACACAGACAAACACATCTGACCAATGATAACCACTACATTCGTACATTCCATTGCAGAATGGAGGGCAGCCTTACATCAAAGAATTGGTCATATAGATAGATAGAATTGAGTTCCCTCCTAAGTAAAAAAACTCTTTTGCAAGCTTTTATAATTTCATTAAAATGCATTACTATTTAATTATTCTCTTCAGTCAACGTGGCCAGCTCCAACGAGCAATATTGTGGTTGGAAGAAAATGAAATTCTTAAACAAATCTGCCTTGTAACTGATCGCCATGTTCAAAAGTTCAAAAATCCAAAATCAAGCAAAATAAATTTTTATTCATTCTCAAAAAATTTTTTTAGGACTGAAAAAGAAAAAAGGACTTTGATGAGCCGGACTAATTAGACACATACTGGATTGCAAGGACCAGCGATAGTGATGGGAATGTTCTAGCAGCAAAATGGAAGGGATTGTAAAATATGTAAAATATTTACAAATAACAATACTGTAATGAAAATATTACTACACCAGAAAATACCGAAAATCAAAAGCAAAAGGCAAAAAA
Source organism: Strigamia maritima (assembly GCA_000239455.1). Taxonomy (NCBI): domain Eukaryota; kingdom Metazoa; phylum Arthropoda; class Chilopoda; order Geophilomorpha; family Linotaeniidae; genus Strigamia; species Strigamia maritima. The sequence goes on along the minus strand of JH430402.1, from coordinate 12,917 downwards.
AATTAATTGCCACATCGCAAATCGACCGGAGCTCTAGTTTAGTCCACTGGTCAAGCAGCCAGTGGTCGAGGGACAACCACGAGGAGGTAGAGAGTTGGATTTTCTGCCCTCACAAAAACAAAAATGTAACAAACTAGGAAAATTCGACTAAAAATAAAATATACAATGACAAAATTCGAATACTGCTGGCCAGTTTCATGGGTTTCATCATGGCGGCGAAAAATCGAGAAAGTCCGCCATTTTCGAATGCACTAGAAAACAAAATTCGCAGTCAAAAGAGCACGAAAATTATAATTAAAAGAAATCAGAATAGAATAAAATATCAACTAATGCTGTTAGTGAGCACTACGATGCTAAAATGGACTTGGAAATCGATTATAAACCTTTTTAAAAATGCAGTGATACGAGCACGACCCGACCAGCCTCAACGACAGCAAAATGTCAACTGTCAGAATTGAGAAGAAGTCACATGATCAACACGTCACGGACTAATCTTGCCATTTGATTGGTTGCCAACCGAATTTGACACAAAATTGAAATTAATTTTATTTTCACGATTTAAAACTGAAATAAATTCAAAGCACAGCAAATACCATTATTTTGCCTCAAGTTGGGAACTAATTCAATTTTTATTTTATTGCGTATGTCAGGTTTTCAGGTTTTATAAATAGCCACTACTTTTTTTCTCATCCAGTTTTTCCTTTTACCCAATCTCATCGAAATCATTCTAAATCTATAACACTTGTCGATGAAAAAAAAAATAAAAAATATAACTTTTTCCTTCAAATTTATACAAAAAGATAACCAAATTCGCAATTCCACATTAACAAAAAAAAAAAAAAACCAAAAAAAAACCCGTACTTTTATCATTTTATCACTATCCACCAGATGGCGGAAATAAACCATCGCCCTCTCACGAAAAAAAAATATAAACTAGAAAAAAAAACAAAAAAACAAGTCTTAAATCAGTCGTTTGGTACGAAATCAAACGATCGAAAATTGGAATGACTATTTTCTATTTATTTCTCATCTTCCTTACAAGATGCACTTCAGTAAGTCCACACAAATCAACATTTTATACAACTCACTAATATCATATTTTCTAGATCTCTTCCTTATCAGCGGTATTACATGCACAATCGAGCGAAAACGAGAAGAAATTCTGCGTGCAAACCCATTCAGGAATAGGGAAAATACCCACCAACCAATCAACCGTTACTATTTTCATGAAATAAATGAAAAAATATCGAATTTTAATGACATTATATATTTATATTTTTACAGCCATTTTATCCACTCGTTAATATGTTGCCGTGGGATGCTTGCGAACCGCCGACACCAGATATGAAAAATATGAGCGGAGGATTTCCGTTGGTTATTCGTTATCCTTGCGCATTTTTGACGAAAGCAAACATCGTGCAAGCTGAAGGAGCTCGTGGTCTCATCGTCAACTTTCTTACAGAAGTCTGGTGTTTAATTAAATTTTATTTTTAATTTCTTATTCATCGATTTTTTTTTTTTAGAAATTAAATGATTCTAAGCCTTCAGAGGTAAATAACAGAAAAATGAGTGTTTTGTAACTTTAAATAAATGGTTATTTGTAATTTATATAGCATTCAAACGCTACAGTAGCAGGTGATCTCGCAAACGTAACAATTCCAGTTGTTTTCATGACGAATGAAAGTGCTGTGGAATTATTGGTGAAGAATCAAGTTACTGTAAAACCCGCATTAAAACCCATGGGCTTATAATCGAAAAATAGATAGATAGAATTGAGTTTATAGACGCAAGCGGCGACTTAGGCCATACACTATAATCGAAAAAAAAACCGCCTATTTGATCTCAGAAAAAAGTAAAGCGGGCTGATTTTTAGATCTGGGGCTTAAATACGCACATGGGCTTATATCCGCATATAAACCCATGAGTTTTAATGGGTTTTAATGGGCTTATAATCGAAAAACAGCCATTTTTGACCTCCGAAAAAAGTCGAGCGGGCCGATTTTTGCAAATACGCACATGGGTGTACATCCACATACAAGCCGTTTTAAAGTCGTTTTAAGCCGGTTTTAAAGCGGGTTTTACAGTAATGTGTGTTTATTTTTATACTTTTGTATTTATTTTTGTGTATTTAGGCATTAGGTGATAATATAAGGGTAAAAGTGTTCTCCGCGACGAAGGAAAGACTCGAATATAGTCATATAATTGTCTGGTTGTGGGCTTGTTCAGTATTAACAGGAGGAAGTTATTGGTGTGGGATGATTCATGCCAAGTTGTAAGTGTTATTATTGAGTAGGGTTTCTGATTTCTCGGGTTTTTATCATTGTGACCTACATCGGAAAATCTGTAGTGCATTCGAAAATGTACAGAATTTTTAACAAAATTTTTTCAGTAATTGATTTTTAGAAATATATTTTGAAAATTTAGCACATTTTACACTTTTTCAATGATCTTGTCGAATTAAAATAAGTCATTTTGTCTTATTTTGTGCTGTATAAATTTATTCAGGGAATTATTTTCCGATAATCGAAAATTTGCAAATTTAAAATTGGCAAAAAATTACAAAATAAAATACGGGAAATCAAAAATCTTGAAATTTTTTGAAGAAATCTTATTAATAATTTATCCAAATCAATCTCAAATTATTTAATTGTGACTTTATAAAAATAAAAAAAATCAATTTTTTTGTAGTATACGAAATCGAAGACGGCGAAGAGTTCAGCTCTCGCTAGGAATGAGTAGTAGACCATCTTCAACTCCACCTCGTAGTATAGCGAAGAATACAATAGTTACCATTGTTATGATTGGATTTGCGGTTTTATTGATGTCTTCATTACTCCTGCTTCTTTATTTTTATTACATATACATAAGTATGTTTCATATTATTTGTTTTTTGTTTTTTTTGAAAAAAAAAACAAAAACAGATTGCCAGTAACCATAAATTACTTATATCCGTGCTATTTTTAGTTAAAATGAAAAACAGGATGTTTTTTGTTGAGTGAATTGAGTAATCTGTTTTTATTTGTCTTCTCTGCTTTTTCAATATTTAAATATTATTTTTTTTTAAATTATTATTATTTTTTATTTTCTTATTTTTTTAGTTTATTTTGTTCTTGCTGTGTTTGCTATCGCTTGTTTTGTAAGCACAATTCAACTATTTGACAGCTTTTTCAAATATATTAAGTTCACTGTGTATAAGTAAGGCAGTTTGATTTTAATTTTAGAAATCATGTGGAATTTTAAAATGATAAAAAAAAAAAATACTTGGAAAAAAATTGTTTAATATTTTTGAATTACTCAGGATTTCTATTTATTTATTTTTATGATTTTTTTTTATGATTTTTTTTATTATTTAAAATCACTTGTTTTCTTTAGATTTCCAAGCGTCAAAATCTTAGGGAATAAATATACATTCACTATTGTTCAAGTATTTCTTGTGATAGCCAGCCTTACAATAGTCATTTATTGGCTAATAATAAGGAAAAACAAGTAAAATAATAATAATATCCTTTTAAATTGATAAAAATAAATTGTTTTAATTTTATATTAAATTCTAGATTTGCTTGGATACTACAAGACATATTAGGAACTATTTTCTGTGTTAACTTATTACGTACTTTGAGGTTACCCAATGCAATGGTAAGAAAAATCGTTAAAATAAAGAAAAAGTATTTTTTTTTCTTCAATTTTTATATTTATTAGATTGTTACAATTTTATGTTTGGTGCTAATATTTTATGATGTATTTTTTGTTTTTATTACGCCATATCTGACTGCAGTAAGTAAAAATAACAAATTGGCATTAAATTGCCTTATTACTAAACTAAATACTTTGATTAACTATTAAGAGCAAAGAAAGCGTTATGGTCCAAGTTGCAACATCAGGTGGAAAGTCCGGTGAACAAGTGCCTATGATATTTTTAGTACCACATATTAAATTAACCGAAGTCGAAAGCGCTTGCAAGGAGATGCCATTATCAATGCTTGGTTACGGTGATGTCTTAATTCCAGGTAAATATTTTCATGAGGGTTGAAGTAATTAATACTGGGCTGGAAAGATTGTAACACTGTTACAATACTTTAGAATTTGCGGCAGGCACTTTTCTTCACATGCTGGACATTTATAATCATAAAAAAGTTAAAATTACAACGGAGATAGATAGATAGATATGAGCGACTTAGGCCATACATGTCTTTTAATCAATATACTGAAACTGACATATTAAATCTGACCAATATAGAGAGAGCGAGAGGGGGGAGAAAGAAAATTAAAGATCAAGTTTAGTCAAAATTTTAATTTTAATATGTGAGAGATTCTTAATAATAACATATGCATTTTTTAAAAAATATTTATTGTTGCATATTTCTATTTTATATCAAAAACAATATATCTAGTTGGCTTGCCTTGTTTGTCTTGCAATGCATCATGGTTGAGCAAAGATTGATTGTTAACACTGTGCAATGTGCATGCTTAGAGAGTTGAAATTCGACTAAACCTAAGAACGAGTTCTAGATCTTTGAAATTATAGGATTGGGAACGTCATTCGACCATGATGCATTGCATTTTTGTAAAGGAATATTGGAATTGTTATAAACTAATAAATATGCAACAATAAAATATTTTAAAGAATGAAATACATGTTATTGTTAACAGCCTTTCACATATTAAAATTAAAATTTTGACTTCACTGGATCTTTATGTTTATGATGCAAGCGGCAACTTAGTTTTGTCATATTTAAGATGTGAATGACCTGATTCTGACTAACTAAATCTGACCTATATTAAATCCGACGCAAACAAAAATTTGACCATAATGCATTTGATAAATGCTACATTTGTACATTGCAATATTACATTGCGATGGGAAAGAAGAGCAAAAAGGATTTTGAAAAAGGAAGGAATAAAAACAGATAATCATTAACTCCACTGCAGGAGAAATACAAAGTGTTGCAATGGTGCGCCCAGAAGAGGCCATGAAAAGGCTGGGCTTAGAAGTTTTCTCCCTCAATTAGAAGGGAAAAGTGCTGAGAGAGAGAGAGAGAGAGAGAGAATAGGGTTTACCGGCATAAGCGGCTACTACGGCCATAGAAAAGTGCTGAAAATTCTAGACTGACGTTTTCCGCAACCGATAGTATTTTTGTTATTTTATCAAATATTGGTCACTAGAGAGTTTGCGCCACTGCACCTTATAGTTATGAGTTATAAACTCATAACTATAAGGAAAATCTCATAACTCTAATTCCTTCACGATTGATATAAAAATAGTGGAGCCAATCCGAAGCCTTCCTGTTATAACTAGTCCCGCCCACAATTGAAAATGGCAATGACGAATTTTGCAAAACGTCATAGACCGATGGATTTTAGGATTGATATCACGATTAAATGATGCCATCCACTTTAAAAAACTTCAAAATATGATTACTGGGGGCTGAAACAAGAAAATCACTAAGGTTTTATTACATATTTTTATGTTTGTCATGTTTTGACAAATTTTTTGGGTTCTTGCGTTGGGATTTGTTCTATGATTTCGTGGATGATTGAGATTTGTCCTGTACAGGTTTTATAAACAACACTGGCTTCATGTACAGGTTTTATAACCCACTGCCTGTAACTATAAGTATGTCTTTTTTGATCTGCGCAAGCACTTGACTTTTGTTCTTCATTTTATAATTATAGTTATGAGTTTATAACTCATAACTATAAGGTTTAATGCAGTGGCGCAAACTCTCTACTATTAGTGCCCAATATTGATATCTTAGTTATCAGTGAAAGTAGGGATGTACCGAATACTCGGCAGATATTCGGTATTCGGCCTATTCGGCCGAAAAACAGACATTCGGTATTCGGCCGAATATTAAAATTCAATATTCGGCTGGCCGAATATTCGGCCGAATATCAAAATTCAATATTCGGTCGGCCGAATATTAAAATTCAATATTCGGCTGAATATTAAAATTCAATATTCGGCTGAATATTAAAATTCAATATTCGGCTGAATATTAAAATTCAATATTCGGCTGAATATTAAAATTCAATATTCGGCTGAATATTAAAATTCAATATTCGGCTGAATATTAAAATTCAATATTCAGCTGAATATCTTATATTAAATCCAATTGTTCTCTTTTGAAAAGAGAACAAACAGAGTTCGGACGTATCCATTACGCAGATGAAAAAAGAGTCTTTTCTCATTGGCATAATGGATACGTCCGTACTCTGTACGTCAAAAAATTTAATATTTAAACAACCAAATTAATCATTTGGCTTTGCTAGGCTTTGAATAAATTAATTAATTAAGTAAATTATTTTTATTTTTATTTTTATTTTTATTTTTTTTTGGCTTTTTTGCATTTTCTGAATAACCGGTAACTATTCAGTATATTCGGCCGAATATTCGGTATTCGGCCAATTTATTATTCAGTAAAACTTCGGTATTCGGAATTCGGCCATTTCATTATTCGGTGAAAATTCGGTATTCGGTATTCGGTGAATTTACAATTCGGTGAAAATTTGGTATTCGGTATTTGGTGAATTTACTATTCGGTACATCCCTAAGTGAAAGGATACTACTTTTCAAGCTAACAACAATTAAATATTTTTAATTTTAAATATTTTTGTTAAAAAGGATTATTAACAGCTTATCTGCACACATTTGATGTCGAAGTTGGAGGAAGAAAAGTATATTTCATAACATCCAGTGTTTGTAAATATTATCACATTTTGGTTGGATTTTGTTTAAAGTGTTATTGTTTTAGGTTATGCAATAGGACTTTGTGTCACGTTCGCCGCTATGCTTGCCATGAATAAAGCTCAACCTGCATTATTGTACTTAGTGCCATGTACTTTAATTCCAATATACATCGTAGCTTTTGTTCGTAAAGAAGCCAAAGCCTTATGGTTGGGCAGACCAGTCCTGGTACAGACATTGTTTTAAAATTAAAATGATTTGGTACTAATTTTTTCTATAGTCTCCAAATTATGTAAGGACATCGGTTGCAGCAACAGCAACTGTTGTTCCTACAGAAAGCACTGGGGTGTCGGCGGAACCTGAAGAAGGACACTTACTGACGCCAAGATAGTATTTAGATGGGGATTGCAAGCTATTGATATGAATCCTGTATCTCAAAAAGATCATTATGCACGTTTTTTTAAAAAAAATCTGTTTAACTGTTTAATTTATTAATTCATGAAAAGAAATAAAAAATGAAAAATTTGATTCTTCTCATCGGTGTCATCAAAACACAATAATACTAAACGGCCTTGTAGCAGTTTATTTACTTTGATAACTTTGATATAATTTTTTATACTGGTACGTTCATGATACATTGCAAAGAATTCGAGAATAATAAGAAAATTAGTCATACAAAATTTTAAGAGGCCACAAAGAGGTTGGGCTTGGATAGATAGATAGAATTGAGTTTATAGACGCAAGCGGCGACTTAGATAGATAGATAGATAGAATTGAGTTTATATAGACGCAAGCGGCAACTAAGGCCATACACGTCTTTTAATCTGACATACTGAAACTGACTTACTGAAACTGACATACTAAATCTGAGCAATATAAATCTGACACAGACAAACACATTTGACCATTGATAAACACTACATTCGTACATTCCATTGCAGAATGGAATGCAGCATTACATTATCAAAAAAATGGTCAAAAACACAAAGACAAAAGCCACAGAAAGGAAAGAGGAGAAAAAAAGAGAAGAAGAGACATAACCAGAGTACCCATTAGCACCACTGCAGCGGAAAAACAAAGTGCTGCAATGGAGAACTAGGGGAGGCCACAAGAAGGCTGGGCTTGGAAGTTTTCTTCCTCGTACAAAAATGCTAAATTGCAAAAATCGGTTTAGGCTTGTCATATCTTGAGATGTAACATTTCATCATAATCTCTTTTCCACTATTAAATATCAGCAAAACAGTTTTTCCTAAGATCGAAATTGGTTGACTGGTCTGGTTATTGCCGCATGTAATTAAATGAACATATATTCTTTATATTTTTTGATCTTTATCATTATTTATGTCCAATTTTAATGTAAATTTATATTTGATGCTAAAAGTTGTTATAAATTGCTAAGTCTTCACTTTACAATACACAATTTTAATTTTTGGGTGGCCTGCTCACATATTGAAAGCACCAATTGCAATGATGGTTTTATTTCTATGATTTGATTCGTTCATTATGCTAGGTTCCCACTTGGCAGAAACTCAGACAGAAAATTTTCTGCAGTGCAGAAAATTATGTTTTTCTGTCGTTGGTTCTCACCTGTGGACTGAAAAGTGGGCAAAAAAGTGCAGAAAAGTAGAATTTAAAAATGGATGCCAGCTGAGGAAGGCAATTTGTAAACACTACTGCTTTCTACCCTCAAAATTTTCTGCAGCAGAAAATTTTCTGTCAGAATTTCTGCCAAGTGGGAATCAAGCATTAGGATTAAAGTGTTTTGAAACAACAAAAAATAAATTAGATGTATCATATTCATATGAATATATAAAAAATAATTAAAAATCTTTAATTTTCCAGAAAAAATGCTGAATGTTTGTCCATGGTATTAATTTTTGACAAGACAATGGGATATGGCTTAAGAAGGTTGCCAAGGAAAATAAGATGGCCCTGATTAAAACAGACTATTATAATAAAACTGCATATTACTAAGAGAGAGAGAGAGAATTAGGTTTATAGATGCAAGCGACGACTCAGGCCATACACGTCCAAAATCTGACAAAAGAGAATCTGACATAAAAACTGACAATATGAAACTTGACCTACTAAATCCAACAAAACAAAACCAACACGCTATATCTGACAAAAGAAAACTGACACACCAAAACTGACATATCCAAACTGACACACCAAAACCGACATATCCAAACTGACATAATGACTGACAAAAGAAAACTGACAAATTAAAACTGACATAACCAAACTGACATAATGACACAAACATACTGACTCTGACAAAATGAAACCAATATATTAAATCAAGACAAAATAAGAAAAAAGTTTATACAAACTGAAACTGACATATCGACACTGGCATGAAACTGACTCTTTCGGACAAAAAATCCCAGCGTACCCCGGCGTACCAACCCCGTCGTTTCAACCCCAGCGTTCTAACCCTGGCGTACTGATCCTGGTGTATCCAGCCGGCTCGGCTAATTCGGCTGGCCAGGAGTACTGATCCAGGCATATTAACCCGGGCATACTAATCCAGGGCATACTAATCCGGGTGTACTGATCCGGGCGAACTACCGACCAAATCTGTCCATATAACTGACTTCCTACCACTACCGACTTCCTACTACTATTGATTTCCTACGACTACCGATTTCCTACGACTACCAACTTCCTACCACTAACAACTTCCCACTACCAACTTCTTACAGCTGACTTATCCCAGCATACTCATCCCGGCGTACCAACCCCTTGGTTTCAACCCCAGTGTACTAACCCCGTCGTTTCAACCACGCTGTACCGGGCCTGGTGTCACCGGCCAGCCGGGCATACTAATCCGGGCATACTAATCCAGGCTTACTAATTCAGGCGTACCAATCCAGGCGTACTCTACCAACCAAAACTGTCCACACAACTGATAGCTATTAATAACAAAAGACAGAAGAGAAAGAGGAGCAATAAAGAGAAGATAGATAGATAGAATTGAGTTTATAGACGCAAGCGGCGACTTAGGCCATACACCTCTTTTAATCTGACATACTGAAACTGACATACTAAATCTGACCAATATAAATCTGACACAAAGACAGAGACATTTGACCAATAAAGAGAAGAAGGAAGAAGGAGAGATAGATAACCAGAGGACCCATTAGCACCACTGCAGCGGAAAAACAAAGTGCCACAGCGGAGTGTCCAGGGAAGGCCACGAGGAGGCTGGGCTTGGAAGTTTTCTCCCCCAAACTTTGATGACAAGCTCGGGCCAGAAATAATAGTAAAAATAACAACACAGACATTATTACTTACCAGATGTTGCCCCGGACTTGCATTGCGTCTCCAAACTGACAGATACAGTACGGAAAGGAAGGTCCGGTCCAAATGTCCGGCTTCTCGCCCACTGGTCAGTTGATATCAGCAACCATCTAAGCGGGTACATGACTGATTTATTGACCTCATATTCGCCTCATTAAAACAGGCGCCAGGGCTTGAATTATTACAATGTAAAAACAAGCACAAGGCAAATAATCATAGGTCATTATCAGTTCAGTATCAAATCCGCAAAAAGCTCTGTTTCCTGTTTTGCATGGTCTTTTATACTTGTCATAATCCCCTTATCACTGATAAGAGGATTAGTCAAGATAATCCGATAGGGGATGAGTCATGATGGATGATCATTACGACATCATCCACTAGTATCGAGGATAATGTTTTATCATCCATTCTTGAAATATATTAGATATTTCAATCAGGGATAATTGATAACCTTTAAGAATATTTACCTACTCTATAATTTATATAGAGTTTATATCTCCTTGTTATCACATTTATCAATATGAGAATGGTCTTTAAGGTCGCACTAGCGCCCTCTCTGGTCATTCCTTGACCATGTGCAGATACTCATTCAATAGTTGATAACTAGATTTAATCTGTCTAGTTAACTACTATTAAGTTATTATCTCTCTTCCATATACTAAATAAATATACTTTATTCAGTTATCTGGTCAACCCTATGTTAAACTGTTACTTTGGTACCATTAGCGTACCATAGTTGCAGTAATATGAACTACGGGATTTGAGACCGTCACAAGCAGTTGCCTTTAGCGTAAGTTTTGGACGATTCTTTTTTTTATTCATGAATTTATAATTTATTCAGTTTTCCCAGCCAATCAAAGAGAGAGAGAATAGGGTATACTGGCGTAAGTGGTACTATGGCCATACATGCCATTAACTGACAAAAGGAATCTGACTCACATTAAAACTGATGAACTATACGCAAATATGGCTATTTCTATAAATCCCTCACTTACTCCAAATTTTCATTTTGTGGCTACATTTCTGATAAACACCATTCCTATTTTCATCAATTCCAAATTGGAACAATCCAATACATAATGAAAGCCATGTTTACTGACGTGAAAATTTATTTATGTGAAAGTTTTCAAAATTGTATTACATGTTTGCTGATTATTTTACATCAAATACAAAATTCAATGATGGAAAAAATTGAGAGACCAGTCATAATACCAATAACAGATCCAATATTACACAGTAGTTTTGTAACTGAAAGTATTTTCTGCTCTTCAATTATTTCTCTTACATTATTTTCAATTACAAATGTAACAATGGTCATTGAACTCGATATGCTTTTTTTATTGATAAAGTGTATATAGTTTCATTGTTGCGGGCTGCACAGCCACATTGGGTTTGTGTTTTGTATTGAGTTTCCAAATACATTTTATGAGTTTCTTTAGCTGATTCATGAGTTTTGCAGAATGGTAACGTACTCTTCTCCATGAATGGTAATCTAATATATAAATTATTGCATTACACAAATGTATAATTACAAAATTATTTACAACAACCTACTTGCAATTGAAATGTTGTAGCTCTAGTTTTGATTCGTAACATTTTTTTCCACATTCTGAAACTTTCTTATTTGATTGGCAAGGTCTTATAGGAGTATTGATGCGGATAAACTGAGAGAAATAAACATTTTTATAATGAAGTAACTGAAGTTTTTTAATTCTGATATTATCGTTACCGTTTGTCGACTAATCGCAGTTGTAGTTTCAAAATTGCGTGGGTGTAGTAAAAAGGTGTTTAAGATGAAATGATTGATTTTGATGTGGTACAATGAAGTGCTATAGAATGGAGGGAAGTCAAAGAAACAACTAAGTTGCATATCGATAGCTAGGGATGTGCGGACCAGCACACGAGGACGAGCAAGCGTGTGAGCAAGTCGGTTTGATTTGAGTTTGTTTGATGAACCAGAGGGACCCATGCAGCATAGATAGATAGATAGAATTGAGTTTATAGACGCAAGCGGCGACTTAGGCCTATACGTCTTTTAATCTGACATACGGTACTGAAACTGACATACTAAATCTGACCGATATAAATCGGACAGACAAACACATTTGACCAATGATAGATAGATAGAATTGAGTTTATAGACGCAAGCGACGACTGAGGTCATACGCGTCTTTTAATCTGACCAATATAAATCTGACATAAACAAACAAATTTGACCATTGATAAACACTACATTCATACATCCCATTGCAGAATGGAATGCAGCCTTACATTATCAAAGAATTGGTCAAAAACAAAGACAAAAGCCACAGAAGGGAAAGATGAGCAAAAAAACAAAAGGAAATATAGATAACCAGAGGACCCATTAGCACCACTGCAGCGGAAAAACAAACTGCTGCAGTGGAGTACCCAAGGGAGGCCACAAGGAGGCTGGGCTTGGAAGTTTTCTCCCTCACCCATGCAGCAGGAAAACAAAGTGCTGCTGTGAAGTATCCAGGGGAAGATTCCTTAAATAATGATAGTAAGCTCTGAAATTTTATTCATGGTAAATATGCCTCATGCCATGTGTGTCTGGAAGAGAGAGAGAATTGTGTTTATAGATGCAAGCGACGACTTAGGCCATACACGCCTTTAATCTGACTTACTAAAACTGATATACTGAATCTGACTTACTAAAACTGATATACTGAATCTGACATATAATAAATCTGAAATGAACAAACAAATTTGACCATTGATGCTTAGTTCCCACTTGGCAAAAATTCCGGCAGAAAATTTTCTGCTGCAGAAAATTTTTGAGTGCAGTAAAGTATGTAGACTGAAAAGTGGGCAAAAAAAATGCAGAAAAGTAGAATTTAAGAATGGATGCCAGCTAAGGAAGGCAATATATAAACACTTCTGCTTTCTACACTCAAAATTTTCTGCAGCA
>JH430401.1:6157-18350 GCA_000239455.1 Strigamia maritima | reverse complement strand
CGAATATATCACACTAATATGCATTCCTTAGATACCTCTCCGAGTTTACTGTCTCTTTGGACCTTGGGTAATAGCCGAAAACACTTTGAACCAATTACTCGGAAATAGCTTATATTGGGTTTGACGGTCAAAATCCTTTCATAAGGTGTGAAACCCCCAATAACTTTTGACTTAAACGGTCTTAACATAGAGTAAAAGCCAATCAAAACCTCGGCCCACCAGACCCTATCTAACCCGTCATCTATTATAGATGCACGAAGTGCCTCGATAGCTGATCTGTTAAACCTTTCGGCAACTCCGTTCATATGAGGGGAATAGATGTTAGTCAACTCATGTTCGATATTATGTTCTGTGAGGATCTTCTTAATCTTGTCATTTACATATTCAGTCCCATTATCTGATCTGATACGTTTAATATGTGCACCGGGTAGTTTCTCAATGTACTTAATGTAGTCTACAAAACAATCTCTAACCTGGGCTTTATTTTAATAACGTAAACCTTAACCCATCTGGAGTAGTCATCGATAAATGACACATAGTATCTTGCCCCGCCCTTACTTTCATATTTAGTAGGACCCCATACATCAGTGTGAACAAGTTCTAATACCCCTTTGGTGGTTATATTGGTTTTCGCTTTCCCAAACCTTTTTGTTTGTTTAGCCCGTATGCACGTAATACAATTTAGATCCCTCTTAGTCAAATTAGGCAGACCCCTCGTTATGTTCTCTTTGGACATCTTAACTAAAGAGTCTACATTTGTGTGCATCATGCGGCGATGCCACAACTCCAAGTTTTCAGAAACTTTCTCGGTTACATTCACTTTTGGTCTATTGGAAGTCCCATTTTTAACTGCCTCAGCATACGACAAATTTGGGTTTGGGATATCCTTTGTAGCACATAACTTGAACAAACCCTTATCCCGAACAAATTTCAATATTGGCTTGTCCTTGTTATTCTTTACAAGGATTCCGTCAGATTTCCCCACCCATGAGCAACCTACTTCCATTGCTCTTGACCCGCTGATCAGATTTCTTTTCCCACTTGGGGCGTATCCCACATTATTTAACGTAATCCTGTGGTTAGTTCTTCCAATCAAATGGTTAAAATGGACTGTGCCAACCCCTTTTACATCAAAAGTCCCCGAGTAAGCATTCATTTTATAAGGTTTACCCATTGTTAATTGAACAAATAGATCCTTATCATGACACAAATGGGTACCTGAACCAGTATCCCATATCCACTCATTAGTTCCAGTAGACAAAACCATATTATCAAAGATTAGTGCATCATCAAAAGAAGAGAAAGAGACCGAACTACTTGTGCCCGCTGTTGACCCCTTGGGTGATTTTCCCTTCCTACAGGTAGCAGCATAATGACCCACAATTTAATAATGGAACAAGTAACCTCTTTCTTTGATTTCTTTCGACAATCTTTAGAGTAATGACCCTTTATCCCGCAATTGTAACAAATAACGCTTGTATTCGATTTACCCTTGCTAGAACCCCTATTGGCTGTTGATAAAGCATTGTCCCCATTGTTTGTAATTTTAGTTTGTTGATCGCGCGATTTCAAATTTTTGTATTCTTCAATAAAAGCTTCTTCAACTTGTGAAGGTATCATGGCATCATCATCCCATTTGTAAATTTGGCTAACAATGACGTCATACTGCGGGGGCAAAGTGCACAGCATCCGATAAGCTATGTCTGAATCATCTATCTTTTTCCCCGCCAATTCTAAGTCACGCGATAGTTGTCGAATACGGTTTAGAAATAAAATTATACTTTCATTAGGTTGCATTTGTGCAAGATGGAATGCAGATGCGCAATATGCGCCTTGGACTTAGGCTCATAAGTCTTAGCAAGCTTCTCCCAATGCTTGTCGGGTTCAGTGATCCCATCTAATAAGCATTTAAGTTTGTCCTCAATCCCCAGGAAAATCATACCCCCGCCTTTGACTTATCAATATTAAATTGCCTAGTCTCTGCTGGAGTTGACCCTGCGGCTAAAGCATGTTTGGGATCTATGAAATCACTTAAGTTTGTTTAACTTCTTGAAACTCAAGATTCCGTCTTTTTCCGTCATCTTAAACTCTAAAATGACTCAAAGCGGAATATACCAAGCTAATATAGGTGTTAACACCTGTTAACCCTATTACTAAAATTATAATAAGGCAAATAAATCCAAAAATAAATTCCGAATATTCACAAACCGGAATCTCTAATCAAAAACTAACAAACGTATTAATAAACTATATTATTACGGATTCAAAAACCGAATATGGTTCCAATAAATACACAAAATGTGCAAACTACACTCTAAACTGCAAAGCTGCACTAAGACCTTAAAACTTAAACCCAAAATCCTAACAATACTGAATAATTCGAAAAATATTTTCCAAATTCTAAGCTTAAAGAGAAAGTCAAATGAATTTGAACTCAAAAATTCAAAAATATATAAAGCTAACCTACTCTTCGATAAAGTAAAAACAATAAGAGCACGCAAAAATCCTAAAATCTGAAATTTTTGCCTCAAAACTGATAATCCCGATCAATATTCGAGAAACACGCAATACAAAATTAATATCAACGTGGGAAATTCGCAACGTAAGCTCAAACTTGCGAAAAACAAACAAAAGCGTACTAAAACACAAATCTCGACCTGAAAACTCAAAAACCTTGAGTTTTTCCTGTAAAACTCGTAAATGAGCCAGGAAATCTCGATAATATCGAGCAAACAACAAAACTAGAGTCAACAAACTCACCAAAAATCAAAACCAACGCTCAAATATGCAAAAACGAATAAAAATTCGAGTAATAAGGCTGAAAACTCAAAATAACCTAGAAGGTCAAATCTGACCTTTAGAAAAGCTGAAAATACGCTCAAAATAAATATTATCGCAACAATAATCCCCACCAAAATGACAGATAAGGAGGCACCATCTACCAGATCCTCGGGATGAAAATAAATGTCCCTTAAGGTTAGGTAGCCTCTTAGGTGAAAATGTGAAAGGACAAATATGTACAACAAATAAAAAGTAAAGATCTTCACTAAAGGAGCGACGTCTTCCAATGAAGGCTTCAGTGGTGACTTCCTGTGGTAATTGTTCGTGAATTTTGATCTGCAAAATCCAACGAAGCACACGAAATCCAAAAAGCGGCGAAAAAGTCCAAAAATATGGCGCTCGTCGTCAAAATGCCACACAAACCGTACTGTCGACCACAATATCGTACCCCAAACAGCTCGGCTCCACGTAAACGATCTAGTTAGATCCGGAACGTCCTTGTCGTGTCCTCCAATCTGGCAAAAATGGCGTCCGACACTATAAAAACGAAAATCCGGCAATAAAAGGCTCAAAATACAACAAAAATCAGGAATTACCTGACTGTGTCTCAATTGGCTGGAGACACACACAAACCGCTCACGTTTTCTCCTCGCAACTCGCGATAAGGCCTCGCGAACTCGAGTTGCGACCTCGCGCTCGAAGATCGCACGCAACAGGCCAAAAACACCAAAAACAACCTTGCAAACATCAAAAAGTAGTGACAAACCTGCCTGGACCCATAACCATGTTGTAATAGTGCAGAAAATCAGGCAGAACTTGGTGTGTGAGCTGGAGACAATGAGGAGACGTGTTGCATGTACACTATGCAAATATCGCAAGTGTTAATTTTTATTTAAAAACATATAGGTGGCGCCAAAGATCTACGGTAGTCCATAGGTGACACCCAAATATAAAATACAATTGATACAGTGTCTCACAGGAGACAACAAAACATAATGAATAGAAACATAATATATTAAATAAATACAAATTAAATGACAACATAAATTAACAATACAGCTGCACGCGACCTGGAAGGCGTCAACAAGGCTGTTGATGACGAGGAAAAGGCGTTTATGCTCCTCAACAGGTGTGGCGCCGAATATGAAACTCAGCGCCAACTGATGTACCAATGGAGTGACACTGACTTCACGTGGACTAAGGTGTCACAATGTCTTTTACTGGAATACAAGCGGAGAATTTGTGCTCAAGCTGAGCAAAAGTCATCGGAAGTAGTCAACAAAGCTTTTATTGCGGCAACACAGAAGAAATCCCCGGCAAAAGGAAATTTAAAAGATGGAAAACGTCTCGTTAATGTCATATGTTACCGATGCCAAGAAAAAGGACATTATGCGAGAGATTGTCCAAGTCCTAAGCCATCAAAGAGTGCTGCAGTTGATCAGACAAATGCTAGTGTTGCTACTCCGAAGATAAGAGAGCGTATTTATTGAATTATTTGAAAATGTTATTTGAAAGTGTTAATTATTGAAATATGGTCTTTGATTTTATGGTTTCAAATTATGTTTAGTGTTAAGTAGTTTAAAAATGATGGAATTCATTTTGCTTTATTTAATCATGGAATTTATGTCAATTGAATGCTGTGAAGGTATGCGAATAATTATTTGAAAGGGGGCTGAGATGTCCGTGTGCGATGGATTTTGTACTATAACCTTTACATTAATTAAGAGATAATTATTTGGATTTTTTTTGACATTTAAGGTTGTCATGTACAGTGTTAATGTTGGTGACAAGTGCTGATTTCATAACATTGTTTCAGCATCGTTTGGCTTTTATTTGGTTATTTATATGGTAATAACTGGTATAATAGAGCTAGAGGTATAATTTATCTTAACTGGATGCTCAGCCCATATAATTAGATCTTTGTCTTTTAGGCACATGATATTGTAGGTGTCTGTGCAGTAAAGAAGATCAATTTAAAGAGGGGATTGTGCTTGTTTGGTAAATTAATCTTCTCTGTTGCCAACAATTTATAAAAAGTCATTGTCATGATGTTTGACATTATTACTTTGTCCCATTGTAGTAATGATATTATATAATTTATTATGGGAATTGTTTAATAATTTAGGTCTAGATTTTCAAGTGAATTGTCTATCTGGGTATTACATATTTATCTGTTGAAAGGACTTGTAGTATTTATGTAGTCATTTATTTAGTTTGTGTGAAACAACTGTGTTGTTAGATGTAATCATTTATTCTGCATGTATTTTAACATTATGATGTGATGTTTTTGACCTGTATAATTGTGTGAAGCGGTTATTCACGTCTGTTTAGTTTTTGGAGTGATGGGTGGCGCTCTATGTATGTTCTTCCCATCAATCACTGGGGTTCATTTCTTTTGGCTGTAAGGACATGTTGTCTTTACATGCCAAGTTCTTGATATAGTTTTGTATGAGCCTGACAAGATGTCAGCTCGTTTTTCCTGCTACAAACTGCTAATTAAACTGTTCTTTCCGTTGGAATAGGTTTTAAATCGTGAGTTGTGTCGTTCATTTGATAATTAATTTGTGTGGCACATAATAACCCACGGGACTGTTATTTGCGACAGCGAAGACGCTTTCCTTGTACCGTGTGTTAGTGATGCCTAACTAGGGTTAATCCAACAATTGAAGTGTGCGTGTGTCGATTTAAGAGTACGGCACAAATACGGCGTGTGGAAAAACGAAGCGACTGTGTCGGCTAACAAACAACGAATTACGGGTGACTTAAGAGGAAAAACGAACACATAATATACAAACTTGGTTTTCCTGATGGCCAACACTTATTCAAACGTAATGAACTACCTGTATGGCAATTTCCACTGCGCATAGGAGTTCAGGCGCTGGCGCCAAACATTCGGAAATGCCGGGTCAATGGCAATAACGGGTTAACCTTGCCATCGCCGAGGCAGTTGGTACAGGTGGATCGAAATCCGGTGTGCACATTCACACCTTGGCCTAAACCACCACACACAGGGCAGTCAATCAATTGTGCTTCACTGTCACCCATCATAAGTTGGTTTGAAAGTTGGAAGTCTTTTTTGCTTTTCAAGTCGGTTCACTGGTGATCTAATAGTGGTTGCCCTGAACTTATCAGAAGATAATGATTTGGAGTTCAACCAGCGCGTTTATATAGGCGCTTGAGAACGTAACGTATCCGTACGTTGTACGTTTATTGGTCTGGATCCTTTCGTTTTGATTGGATCCTGTGAACTTCCGTTTTGTGCATTACGTCGATACGACGTTTTTGCAATGTTTCGACCGAAATAATTGGTTTTTATTTACAGCCTGATGGATTCCTTAACAACTTGACATTTGTATCGTATTATATTTAGGAATCTTGTATTTTTATTTTTGTTTCAATAAACTTACTTTATATTTATTTTTCCAAAGTCCATTAAAGTTTTAATTTATTTGGGGGTTTTATGTGTCTTTTGGGCAATATGACAGGGTTTATACTGTCTTTATTGGGTTTCGACACATTTTTTGGTGGTCTTCCACGTTTTTTAGGCAATGGGGCAATAATTTTATTACTTTTATCATTAGCCACTGTTTTTTGTGGGTTTCCACCTTTGCTGGATGATTGAACAAGGACTGTGTCCTTGTTGTCATTCGTGTGTTGTGATGTAGCAGACTTTTTGTCGCTACTAGCAACAATGCTAGTTTGTGATGGTGTAGTGAGGGTTTCCTCATTGTTATCATCGATATCAGCAATAGGCCAGCCTGCTGGTTTATCACTGGGAATGTATAGTCTCATTTCTGAAACATTTACAAGGCCCTTACTTTGTAAAGTGATAGGCTTTGCAATTTCATAAGCATTGCTACTAATTTTCTTAATAATCACATAGGGACCTTTATATCTGTCTTCTAGTGATTGAGAATATCTGATTGCCGCTTTTGACAATGCATGGGTTTTAATTAGGACTAAGTCATTTAATTCAAATTGGATATCTGACCTATGTTTGTCGTAATTAATTTTTTGTTTTATTTGGGCTTTCTCTTTATTACTGATTGCAGTTTTTAGAAGATTAGCCATTCGACTCATGAGCATTCTTAGAGCTTCATGTGGTCGTTCTGGGTCAAAAGGGGCGTCGTAAGCAACGTCTCTGTTGTCCCAAAATGGTCGGAGTTCTTTAAGAAATGTCGCCATTGCAGGTGTTATACCTGTGGTAGCTGATGGGGCAGTACGGAGTGCGAAATTTATATTTCCAATCACTCTGTCCCAGTGCTTATGTTCAGAAGTAAAGATCTGAAGCATTATTTTAATGTTTCTGTTAATCCTTTCTGTATAATTAGTTTGAGGATGGTATGGAGAGGTCCGATTTGGAATGATTCCAGCATTCTCGCACAGTGCATTGTATATGTCGGAAACAAATTGTTTGCCATTATCCGACACAATGTAACGTGGTACACCATAGGTTTGGAAAAATCTCATAATATGGGGAACCAGAGTCAGAATTTTAGCATTCCTTAAAGGAACCACTTCAACCCATCCAGTTGCATAATCGACAATGACTAAGATAAATTTATTCCTATTGGTCGTCATTGGTTTAGGTCCTATCAGATCTAAGCCAATTCTTTCGAATCTGCCAATTTGAGCTGAGATTGGTTGGAGTAAACCCTTTGGTTTCCTCTGTATGGGTTTGCAGCGCTGGCATCTATCGCATTTTGCGACATATTTGACAGTGTCTTGTCTGCAATTGACCCAAAAGAAAGAGCATCTGAGTCTCTCATAGGTGACGTCACTGCCACCATGTCCTCTACTAGAATAGTCGTGTACTAGTGCTAAGCATTTATCTTGCAAAGATTTGGGGACTACAATTTTGAGTCCAGCAGAGTTGTCCACATCTTCCAAATAAATATCTGATTTGAAAGGGGCAAAAATGAAGAACACACCATCTCTGTTTAGAGTAAACTCTGTTTTGAGTTTTGTGTAGTCTGTTGGTACATCAGGCCAAGGAGTGTCGTCCTCTGGGTCTGTTTGTAGCCAATCCATAATTTTAGAGAGATTTTCATCGTCTCTTTGAGCTTGTTCAAACTTTTTCATTGAAATATTCCAATGATAAGAATCAGTCAATAAAAACAATGAGTACAATTGGGATCTTTCATACTCTGCATCTTGGTCGTGGATTGTAATTTCATCACTTTCTGTGCCAAGTCTAGAGAGAGTGTGACGGTCTCGAATCCTGTAGTTTTATGAACTGTAACTATGGTGCACTGAGTGTACCAAAGTTACAGCAGATTTTACATAGACATGAATAAAGTGAGTTTATTTAATGTTTGGGATGAGAGATGAGATCCAATAGTAGCTAAGTAGACTTTATAGCTCTACTTAGAAACTATGGCACAAGTATCTGTATATGGTCAAGGAATGACCAAAGAGGGCGCTAGCGCGACCTTAAATGGTTATTCCCATTAAATATAATATTTGTGATAAAGAGATATAAACTCTATGTAAACCATACAGTTAATTATGCTTATATTTTATCACTTGTCCCTGATTGAAATATGTAAATATTTCAATAATGAATAATTTTATATTATCCTCGATACTAGAGAATGATGTCATGATGAACATTCCATCATGACTCATCTTCTATCGGATTATCTTGTCATAATCCCCTTATCAGTGATAAAGGGATTAGACAAGTATAAAAAGCCATGCAAAACAGGAAGTAGAGCTTTTTGCGGATTTGACATTGATACTGATACTGACCTATGATTATTTGCCTTTGTGCTTGATTTACATTGTAATAATTAAGCCTTTGGCATCTCTGATTTATGAGGCAAATATGAGGCCAGTTTAATCAGTTATTTATCCGCTTATGTACCCGCTTACGGGGTGCATACCAGATCGCTGCCGAGATCGAGTGGCCAGTGGGCAAGATAGCCGGACTACGGTCGACAAGACCTTCATGCCCTTACATACTTGGTAGCTTCGAAGACGCAGCACAGGACCTGGCCGACCCGTGAGTAAAGTAATGTCTGTGTTATCTTTTCTCCTCTTTCATGGCCCGGGGCCCCTTTGTGAAATAACGCGTCGTACAAGACGCGGATTTGCGACATCATGTTTGATGGCGCACATAAGGTTCATTAGGTACCATTTGGGCATACAGATCACCGAGTTTGGGCATACAGATCATCGAGTGATCCGTAACCCTTTTGGCACCTAAACCGCCGTGTGATTGGAATGGTTTAACCATTGGCGGGAATCAATTTGCACCTCTTTTCTTGGGTCAAGATTTAATGTCTTGGTGACAACATGTGTTGGTCTAAAGTTTAGACCAATTCATGTTAGCTTTGTGACGACCATATTGCAAAGTCAACGTCGATATTCAGATCGCTAGGACTAATTTCTCCAACGTGCTTGCCAAACCATGTGGTAGATCGGAAACAATGGAATAAACCTTGTCGTAAGATATTTATTCAAGTGTAACAATAAAAGTAATTTAAACCTGAACTTAAGTGTTAATATATTTTAATCTGAACTCATTGCGACTTTATCTTGGTACTATGTATTTCGGGCGGTAGTATCGTGTAAAGTTGCGACTGGAATCAATATATCGGACGATATATCGATGGCCAAGTCACCCCGTCACACGTGGAGGTTCCACCGAGATCATTGTTGCCTTGGTTCTACATTCCCGAATGGAGAATCAGGTGAGTTCTGATTGAGTTATCATTTTTTCAGTTTATTGCTTTTATCTATCTATTTTTGGTGAAAAGTTGTTGAAATATCGAATTATGCATGTAATTCGATCTCAACAACATCCTAACACGACTTTTGATATAATTTTGTAAGAAAAATAGATGTTAAGTCGATACGAATGAGATTTTGACACTAATTTCTAATTTATGTCGACATCTTATCAATACATGAAAACTTTGGCAAAGTTTTCATGGTTTTATGCTTTTTTCTATTTTCAGGATTCCTCAGCAGCAGTGAACTTCTAGTATGGACCTGTATTCGAAATACAAGTTGTACTTCAAGCCACTACTGGATCTATTCATTTATTTTTATCTTAATTTACAAGTTTGTAAAAATTTGTATTTTTTGAGTTTTAAATAAAGTGAAACTTTATTTTATTTTATCATGTTTATGTTTTATTTATAATAAAATATGGGATGGTAATAAAGAATAAATAGTTTATTGGGTTCAAATTCGATTTTGCCTAGTTTCATGAGATAAATGAAACTAGTTAATTTCGAAAATAGTGACAAAAAACTTTGAAAAATTATTTGAGATCGACTTGGTAATGTTTCTGTCGCCGAATTTTGTCCAAATAAATGTCGAAGTTATCAATAATGACGTTTTGCGCACAAACCATAACGTTTGTGCAACATAAACGCCACATTGGCCGAGAATCTATCAAACGTGAACACGTATGGTGTACACATTCGGTCAAAAGCGACCAATGGCTGGAAAACGTTCCATAGGCCGATATACATTATATAAACTGTGGTGATGCTGAGACAAATCATTATTTATCTTAACATCATCGCAGCAGACTAGAATTCCGAATAGTGACCAAAACTATAAAAATTCGAATTTTGTATAAAACCTAGGAAAATGGAACCGAATCGAAATGAGGAATCCGAGAAGAAACTGACGGCAGCAAAAAATTACTTATCTGATGAGCAATTTCAACTGCTATTGAGTGCCATCAGTCAATCCGTAAATGTTGGGGCATCAACCAGTGCTGCCAACCCGAGTACACCAGCGCAAAACACCGTGCCCAATCCTAGGAACAGGGTGGACACAGATTTCGACTGGGAAGGGAAAATCACGGAAAAGATGGTGGTAAAAGTACGAAAAATGCGGCTTACCGATCCAGGAATGCGAAAAACGGCTCGGTAGAACCGCTGGTTGCAGTCTGCCCAATGCACGGGATGGATTGCGGCCAAGAAATCGGGTTGGGAACCCACCAACTCAAAGAATGAGTTTAAAACGGCAAAGAGAAGCCAGACTTCTCGTCAGAACCGACGAGAGTCGACTTCTCCATACCCGAAAAATCCAAAACAGGTTGCAAAAACTAGCAAATCCTCTACTGCAGAGGACAAGCCAAGAAAAGCAACCTACTCATCTGGTTCAGGTAAGGTTTCTAAAGCAGAACCCAAACCTGAAACAGAGAAATCTGCTATTCAGTTACTCGATGAGCAACTGAAGGCAGAAAGAAAGGCACAGAATGATGCTCACGTCGTTGCAAAACAAGGTCAGCTAGTAAAGCAGGCCAAGATTTACGACGACGTAACCAAACCAGCGGCCCCTACTACCACACATGTGGCATGTCCGTTTTGTGGCGGAAGTGGGTGGACGATGGGATTCAAAAATGAAAACCATCTCCTCCCATGTGCCAACTGCGATGAGCGTCGCCTTGTCCCGAGGGAAACCCCTTGGAATGAGACGGTGGCCAAATATGTGGTTAAAAGCCCGTTTACTCCTCGAGGACGATCCTGGGCTACATGTCCAAGATGTAGAATTAATTTCAACAAACAGGGGCAAGCCATTGTATGGGATCCTAGGGAAGTTAGATGCAAGGGTGATGGACCTAACTTGCTGCCGCCAATAGAAGAGTGGGTTTTCATGGAAGAGAACCAGCTTCCCTTGAAAATCAGGAAGCAAGAGGTCAAATCTACTGCAACAGACACCTCTCAACCCATGGAAGTGGAAACTGAACAAGTTTCCATTCCTGTGAAAGAGCTGGTGAAAACTATTGGCATACTGTAACTCAACATGTCCAATGTGTGTGTTATGAGCACCTAAAGAGGTCGAGTTGACCAAAAGTTGCTCATAAGTATTTTTTAGTTTGAGTTAAGATCACCTTTTAGTGTTTGCACAGGTTATAAACAAGTCATTATAATTTGTGCAACTAATTTAGGCTGTACCTATTGTAACAGGTAGTCCTTGGGACATGTGATATGTTGTTGTAATTATTTTCATTTATTTCACAGCCTAAGGTAATCATTTATTACTGTTTGTTTACCTTAGGTGATCAAAGTTGGAAATTGTATGATTTTATTGGTTTCCAGGATGTCTGTGATCAATCTAGATGTACACAGTCATCCTGAGTCTTTATTTTATATAATAAGATCACAAACTATGACAAGTTTGTGATCTCTAGTCTTGTGAGCTATTTTTAGCCCGTATGTCATAGTCTGGCTCCAGTCTGAGCACTTAGCTATGACATCTGGGTTCCAAGCTGTATGTTTGTGTTTCCTGTCCAAGATGGCTGCAAATAAAGTGCTTCATCTCTTGGTGTAGATTGTAGGACCTTTTAACCATATGTGTGAGTTTATTTCAACTTTTAAAAAATACAATAATACCGAGTGGTATCATAAGCAACAAGCAGTTGCAGCAGCCAAAGCAGTTTATTCAT